>SKCR01043568.1:0-48553 GCA_019454045.1 Zanthoxylum bungeanum
TTAAATGCTGTAGCTATCGGGATATTATGACTATGTCATGTTTATCCGATTATAGAGACTAGTTACTAGAGATCCGATATGTGTTTCGTACGGGGCAGACACAATTCCAGCCCCAGGCCTTGCATGTGACATCCGATATTGGATCGAAATATGCAATACTACGTATACTACGCCTGATATAGATCACATATTCCAGTAAGGATATTTCTGGAGAATATGGTAGGCATGGCGCTTTGCTAGAAGCCAACCTTGTCGGGTAAATCGGTACAACGTAGTACTAGGTACTTACGTGTTCGGATAGTCCGACGACAGTATTTACTGCCAACATATCGGGGATCTCAAGGGTCGCTTCCCGAAGATTCACCGATGACGTATGACTCGCACTTTAATTAATATGGGATTAATTAGATGAGAGAGAAAATTAATCTGGGATTAATTGCAGAGATATTTTATCTAGGATAAAATATCATTTAAAGAGAGAGAACGATTAATTTGGAATTAATTGATAAAATAATATATTTGATATATTATACGAAATTGGATTTCGACGCGGAATTGAAATTAGATTTTAATTCGGGCAAACGAGTTAATTTAGAATTAATTCGTTAGCGACATGAATAGTGATTTTGCTAGGCATAATTATTTAATTACGTCGCAACGGAAAATCGTTAATTTGGAATTAGTGAACCCGAGCCCGAGAGTGTTTGCGAGCGCACTCGCATTTCGAATTCAAATGCGGCCCGCAAGTCACATCAAGTGTCAAATCATTAGTCACATCAAGCGTCAAATCACTTGTCACTTTGAGTGATATGACAAATTGTCACTTGATTGATTGAGTGATGTTAATAGTTGATGGAAGAGGTTGGCATAGTTGCCTTTGAATTTTGGAAAAGGAAAAATGGTATATGTTTATTTGTTTTTGGAAACAATTAACTAATACATTTTTTGAAACACACCACACATCTCTCTCTTCTTCCCTCCTCTCTTTCTCACGGCCTAAGGTCATTTCCTCTTCAAAATTCTGCACTTTTCCGAGACATGAAGAGGATAAGCAAAGTGATTTTTGTGGCAAATCAGAGTACTAGCACACATAATAGACATACAAAGGTGATAGGGAACCGAGTTGTGAGCATGGAATCACAAAGCTTGGAGCTTGTAGCTTGGAGATCCATCCATGGAGCTTGACCGAAAATGGAGGACATAAACCAGTAATGCCGAGAGCCTCATGGAGCTTCAAAGGGCTTAAAAATTTTTGTTCTTCGTCGCATCCCAACCGATCAATGTAAGTATGTTTCCGCCATATTTCATTGTTGTATTCACATGTTATTTCTTGCTTGATAATCGATCCTCGGGACTTAGAGATTTCCCAACACGTGCGTCGTGCCACGTGTCACCATCACAGCCGATCTGCTAACGTGCGTCGTGCCACGTGTCATCATCCTATGGTGCCGACAGTCGCCATCGCCACGTGTCACTCCACCTGTCAGCCACGTCAGCGTCCACATCATCAGTTGACCGAGTCAAAATGCCACGTCATCTCCACGTCATCATCAACCAATCACAGCGTGCCTAGTGTCGCAATTCTATGGTGCTGACAGTCCTTTTTGCCACGTGTTGCCACGTCAGCGTCAATTATTGACAAACTAATCCGAAATCGACACGTGGCGGATAAGAATCTGAGCCGACCAATCAGAAGCTGCCACGTGTCACAATAATTTAGCTCCAACCACCTTGCCATGTGTCGCCTTATCTCCTTAACCAGAATCACCACGTGTCATCACATCAGCATGCCACAACCAAAAAGCACTGGCGTCGCGACGCGAAAGCCCTTGGCGTCGCGATGCTGGAAGCCTATCCGCGCCTATAAATTCAGCTCGATTTCAGAATTCAAATCATGCCTTCCTTGAGTTTTGTAAGGACTCTAAGGATTGCATCTTGTGTGTTTTAGTTTTTGTAATTTTAATTTAGCATTTTTACTTTTAGTATTTTTAATTATGCACTTTTAATTTTTGTAATAAAATTTTATTTATTTTTTTTTACTTCATGTTTTGTAGTTAATTTACCGTTGGGGTAAAAGGTGAAATATTTAATATAATTATCTAGGTAAATCTCACTTAATTATAATTTATAAATTATAATTTAACCTGATTAATTAATGGTAGACTTTATTACCGCCTATATGGTCGGTCTAAATATAAATTACTTTACCGCCTATATGGCTGGTCTTTATGTGACAGATAATTACCGCCTATATGGCTGGTGTAATTGGACTAAACTGATTACCACCTATATGGCTGGTTTTAAATGTTTAACTTTGTTAATTCCTGAGAAAGCAGAATAGAAAATAATTTATATATTATAATAAGTGAGATTCCTAGATAAGAAATATTAAATGTGGATCCTCTAACCCCAGCATTTTATTTTATTCTAGGGAAGTGATGAAACACAATATTACTAGGTTTAATAATTGATTTAATTATTTATTGGGTAATTCTTTAGTTTGTTTATTGAGTCTTAAGCTAATGCTTCTTGTTGTCTGATCACCAATAAGATTGATGTGGTAAACTTAAAATGAACTAGACATAGGGATTTTAAGTTTCAGCCTTAGATTCAATAGCCCACGATCTTCCTTGAGGATAGATAACCCTTTAATAGATTTCCTTACAGGATAGACATATACCTGTCGGGCGGGGGTAGCCATAATTGGAACTTAATCTTAATGAATCTAGGTAATTGGTTGACATAGACATATGGTTCAATTTGGTTATACTGGGTATTTGCGTCTGACCATCGATAGAGGCTTTTGCATATTTTCGTGTTCCATGTTAGAAATCTGATTTATTACACATAAATAAGAGAATCAATTCATCTTTATAATAATATTATGTGGAGTCACGACCCTAGATATTGAGTCTTTTATTTTATTTTCCTTAGTATTTTCTTTTGAGTCTGTTTTTATTTTAATTAGCAAATTCACATTCAACCAACCAAAAGCATTCAAACATTCATTCTCTTCTCCCTATAATTAGATACCTGTAAATAAATAGTATCAATATTAATAACAAAAATAGGAATTAAGTCCTCGTGGGATCGATATTTTTATACTACTTGAACGATACGTGCGCTTGCGTTATACGTGTGTGTTTACATCGGTCAAGGGAGACCCAAAAAACAAAGGGGAATCACCGAAAAAAGAACAACAACATCGAAAAAAAAGAAGGAAAACAGAACTAGCAATGTGAGAAACAACTAAGCAACCAGCGGCGTGAAAAACAACAAACCAACCAGCGGCATGAGAAACAACAAAGCAAGCAGCGGTGTAAAAAACAACCAGCAACCAGCGACCAAAAAAGGCAACCAGCGACATGAACCAGTAAGCAGAGACCTGGACGTGAAACAGTGAACCAGTGAAATTAAACAACAACCTAGTGAGAAGAAATAGTGAACCAGCAACAAGAAACAGCAAACCAACAACCAGAAATAGTGAACCAGCAACCAGAAATCGAACAAAATCTTGAAACCAAGCTTCGATCCTTCCGACGACGGCCTAACGCACTTCTGAGAAAGCAACTTAAAAGGTAAGACCTGAGGGCACCCTTACCATATTTATTTTCATACTTTCAGGTGAGCATGCCGGGCTGTACGTGAAATACGTCCAGTCGGATATGTGAAGTCCTACATCAAAAACGGCCAAATCTCTGGCCACATTTCTCCCTTGGCATTTTGTTATTTATTTTTTATCTGTTTATTCACTTATATTGTTATTTTATTATTTCGCCTTTATTTTGTTTATGTTTATTGATGATTATACGTATATGCATTGTTATATTATCTCGCATCTATTTTTTTATGTCCGTTTACATTGCATTGATGGTTATGTGTGTTATTATCCCTTGTGGTATATCAGATGGAAATCCAGACGTAAATTTCGTAGCCAAATCCGAATGGATGGTAGTGCGGTTTGTACTTGGGATACAACTCCACGTGCCACTCGGGAAATACTCATATATGCGTCGACCTCTTTCTTTATATTTTATGCATTTTTACTTCTTTAGTTATTCATTTTGCATTATGTGTGTGTGATTAATTATTTATATTGCATTATACTTTTCCTCTTATTTATATTTTAAATCGTTCATATTAATTTATTTCATTAATCAGTCGCCTTATATCATGCATGAGTGATTTAAATTTATCTTTGCGTGGAGCCATATTATTTCTATTAATATTTGTGGGTGTGAAAATTTGTGTTTATTTGAATTACCTTACATGAACTGCATAAGACTTGACTATACCATTATGTGAACCCGTACATTATATTGGCATAAATAAGGGACCATTCCGAACCCAACGGTTTAAGGTCTTCCCTAATGAGGGGTGAGTGCGGCCTTAAATCTTTCCAGTTCACACTGGGTGGTGACTCCTTCATTCTCTGGTTTAGTCCCCCGTGGGGTAATCCGTACTCTCTACGGGCTGCGAGCCCAACAGTGTCGTGGTCGCCGAACATCATAGGCATAGCAGTAAACCATGCTTCACTCTTACAGATGGCGACTCCACTGGGGATAGAGAATCGACCGTGAAATAATGCCTTGTAGTGTCAGTGGCTTTGGCTTTGGTTAACCACTCTCATATATTTTGCATACCTTCTTACCCGATGTCGTCATGCATCGTGAAGTGCTTTCACTCAAGGCAGAGGATCGTTATGTGTTGATAACCATCACTCGCTGGCACGTACCCTAAGGTATAAAAAAAGGTGTGCTCACTTGGTCGCTCGAACCTTTGAGTGGGGCGACCTAGTTGTGTACAATCCTTCGCCAATGAGAGCCTTGTACATACCCTTGTAAGCCCACATATGAACCATAGTTATGTGTCCTATAGAAGCTACCCCATCATGCTTGTGTTTGGACCTATTATCATTTGGATCCATTTGGGATTATCATCATAGGATACAAACTTATTGGGCCACTTAAACTGGGACGAGTTTGTATCTTATGATGATTGGGCCAAAAGTTTTCAAAGTAATGATGGGCCACCTTGTGTTTAGGCCCCCTATCATTTGAAGTTATTTAGCCACCTTATCGCAAAAGTGTAAACCTGTTGTGCCTTTTCAACTGGGACAAGTTTACACCTCGCAATAATCCAATTGAACGCTTTAAAATGATAATGGGCCAACTTGTATGAAAACCTTGATGGGCTTATAAGGTCCAAACATGTTCTGAATATGCCAGATGTCTGAGTCTGATGTCCGCACTGGCTTTCATCTAGGAAGGGTACGCCTTGTTATGGCATATTTGTATACTTTAGGATATCTCCAAGTCCGTCTCTGCCATAACCGTGATTACCGAGGGCCCAATTCATCGTTTCTAGACAATGGCACGATCCTCTTAATAGGCTTAGTCAATCTTGTAAATGAGCGGTCTTTGTATTTTACTGATGAAAAAAGACTAAGGTAGCCATGGTTCACCCTTGTAGCGTAGGAGAGAACGATTTTATGTACCCCACATTGGTGCATAAAATGAGTCATACCTAGGGCAGAAATGGACTTACCACAGGTGTGGGAGGAATAAGGTCGGAATGGTATATGTTGTTTTGATAACCACATGTATCTAATGCATCATATACATACACGCATCATGCTGACCCCTTGTCTTAAAAGCCATCATAGATATCTGTTGGGTTAGAGAAGAATGAAGACTTGTTAAGAAGAGATTAGAAAGCATGGATGCGTCAGGCAGCGAAGGTTCTCACATGGATCAATTGGAGACCAACATCACCAAAATTACTGAGCAACTACAAGCTTTGACCAACGCTGTGGCCAATCTGACAGCACCCCGCACAGTGGGATTAGAAAACAATGGGGATGGAAGGTGTGAGGAGCCCCTGAATAGGGTGAGCAAAGAAATCCTTATTTTGATGATGACATGGCTGAGTATGCCGCGGGAAGGATAGCCGGGCCTCAGGCAGAGTTACAAAAATTCTGAGAACAAGTAGAGTTAGTTAGATCTATTAGACTATGATGTGATGACTTTCGAAGAACAGCTGCCTCCCCAGTTTAAGATGCCTGACATGTCCAAGTTCAATGGAAATAGAGATCCTAGGGTCCATCTCCGACAATATATTTCAGTGATGAGTTCAGTGGGACTGTCGAAGCGCCAGTTGTAGAAGATGTTCGGGATGTCACTGGAAAGGACGCTAGTAGTACGTTATCATGGCCTGGAGAGAAAGGTTAGGTATGACTGGAGGGCATTAGCGGAGGCCTTTCTAAACCAATATGTCACGGACAATGAGATAGACTTGTCGCTCTATGACCTAGAAAAAACCAAACATAAGCTAAAAGAGACCTTCAAAGATTATATGGACCACTGGAGAAGCCAGCTCTTGAAGATGCAAACACGACCCTCGGAGAAGGACCAGATTAAGATGATCATTAAAGGCACCAAGCCCTCCATTTATAACAAGCTGAGAAGGATGACCTCCATGATTAGCGACTTTCGACATTTAAGAGAAACTGTCATGGATATCGAGGAAGAGGAAGCCGAGAACAAAAATTTTTACGGCCAGAAAAGAAAGACCATTGGGGGGCTTCAAGGACCAAGCTCGCTCTTGCTGAGGTCGCCGCCATCAGAAATAGGCGATTCTCCAATTTTGGCAGACCTTTATCAAAGGTGTTTAAAAAGCTTAAGAGGCAAGGACTCATAAACCCTTAGAACCTAAACCACTTCCAAACCCTGTACCACACCACCTCGACCTAAACCTATACTGTCACTTCCATCAGCAAAAAGGTCACGAAGCTGACAACTGCACCCGCCTTAGGCATGAGATCCATGACCTCATTGACACCCATAAGATATCCGACCCAGAAAAAGAACAACTCAACACACACGGAAACCCTCTACCCAACCACCACTCTGTTCCATCACCCACCTACATGATCAACTTCGGCCTGCCCGAAAGCTTTGTACTCCAAACTCTCAACCACCAAGCTTCTTGCATAGTAAAATCTCTAAGTAAGATAATGGTACCCGAAGATGCAAACCTGATGATGTTCGTAAGGTAGGTACAGAAAGAGGGTAGGCAGATGATAACATTCTAAGAAGAAGAACTCCCGATGGAAGAGAGGAATCATAACAAGCCGCTATTCATAAAAGCAGAAGTAAGAGGCAATAAGACATCTTGTGTGATGGTGGATGATGGCTCATCTATCAATGTGTACCCTTTGAAGATTCTGTCAAGGTTTGGTATGTGGACAACAGATTTAAGCCCCTCCAACATGACTATCAAAACATATGATGAAAGCAAACGGGGAGGCACTTTCATCACAGTAGTCAAAGTATGACCGATAGAAAACGAGGTGGAGTTTACAGTGTTTGATATCCCAACTACATTTGCTCTGTTATTAGGGAGGCCATGGTTTCATAGACTTGGGGCGTGCCATCCACTTTGTACCAGGTTATTAAGTTCCCGTATGGAGATGAAGTCGTCACCATCAGGGTTGAAGTAGACAATGTTGTGGCTACTTTAGACATACAGCATTTCACATGGTTCCAAGTGGCGTCAAACTTTGAATAATGGGTGGACCCTAAAGTGGCTAGAATCATGGAAAGAATTAAATATGAGTGGGGCACAGGTTCGAGTGCTAGAGGCCAGGGAATAAGAGCACTGCCAGATTTCAAAGGACATATCACGAAGAGAGGATTGGGGTATGAATCCGATGGGAATGACCCAAAGACCAAGAAAAAAATGATGAAGCTGATGGAATACTTTGTGAAAGCCATAGGATATCAATGAGAGCCTGAACCCGTAGAAGTCAATGGTATCATAGCACCGGGATTCAAAATCTTCAAGGATGTGATGGGCAAAGAACCACAGGCAGAGGAAGTTGCAAAAGAGGAAGATAAATGGGAAGAAGAACTACTGCAGTTTGAGAATCTGACGCTCGAAGAAAGCAAGAAGACGGAAGAAGACAAGACTGTAAATTACAAAGATGTTTATTTTCCTGACTTATTTGATTGTAATCCTGCATTTATTAATAATAAAGACATTGATTTTGCTTACTTGTTCGAGTATTTTCCTGTTAGTCTGCATCATAACATGCATGACATGAGCATATTTGACATTGACTCAACAAAGACAAATGCATTTAATCTTGGTACATGTGAAAACCCCAAGGAAATTTCAATTGCAAGTGAGGTTACCTCTGATGAGCGGAAAGAATTAGAGAGAATATTAATAAAATATGCAAAAGTATTCGTCTGGTCCTATGAAGATAGGCTAGAAGTTGACAGGGGTATTGCCCAGCACATGATACAAACTTATCCGAACATGAGACCAGTAAAATAGAAGCTCCAAAGTAGGGGTGTTCATAGGGTCGGGTCAACCCGCGACCCGACCGACCCGACGTAACCCGACCTGACCCGCGCGGGTTCATAAAAAAATTTGTAAAATTTCGACCCGACCCGACCCTATACAAATTTTATAATTTTTCTAAAATATTTATTATTTTTCTAAAATAGTTATTATTTTTCTAAAATATTTATTATTATTTTTAAAGTTTTTACTATTATTTCATTTGTTTATTACTTTTTTGTATTAAAACTTTATATATATGATAATTTTTGGGACATAAAATAAATTATATTTATATTTCAAAATAATTAATTCATTAAAAAAAATTATTTTTTTAAATGACCCGACGACCCGACCCGACCCGAAAACTGATCGGGTTCCACTTCCCCGTGACCCAACCCGCGACCCGACTTTCCCTTGACCCAACCCGATCGGGTCTAATAAAATTTCAAAAAACCCGACCCGACCCGTGAACACCTCTACTCCGAAGAATGAGGCCGGAATGGGCCGAAAAGGTTAGGGAAGAAGTCAAGAAGCAGATAGATGTGGGGTTCTTAGAGGTGGTGAAGTACCCCGAGTGGTTAGCCAACATTGTGCTGGTACAGAAGAAGGATGGAAAGGTCAGAATGTGCGTGGATTATAGGGACCTCAACAAAGCTTGCCCAAAGGATGATTTTCTCGTACCTCATATAGACGTGTTGGTTGATAACGCGGCTCTGCTATGTACTCGTTCGCGGATGGATTCTCAGGATATAACCAGGTCTTCATAGCCGAAGAAGACAAGCATAAGACTGCCTTCGTCACTGAGTGGGGTACATATTGTTACAAGGTGATGCCGTTCGGACTTAATAATGCGGGAGCCACTTATCAACGAATGGCCACTACATTATTCCATGACTTGATGCATAAGGAGATTGAGGTATACGTGGATGAAATGATGGTTAAATCAGAGACAAGGGCCGGACATATAGAAGCGTTGGAGAAATTCCTTCAAAGGGTCGATAAGTACAACCTCCGACTCAACCCCAAGAAGTGTGTGTTTAGGGTAACATCCGAGAAGTTGTTGGGGCATACGGTAGGAATGGGAGGGAAATAAGTAGACCCTGAAAAGATCAAGGCAATTACTGAGATGCCCGCACCGAAGACAGAAAAGAAACTTAGAGCTTTTCTCGGGAAAATTCAGTATATCAGTCGATTCATTACCAAGCTAACATTAGTATGTGAGCCCATCTTCAAGCCATTGAGGAAGGACCAGTATGTGGAGTGGAATAGGCAATGTCAAGAAGCTTTTGAAAAATTAAAGAATACTTGGTTAAACCATTGGTGTTGTATTTGGCCATAGAACCCGAAGCGCTGGGGACGATGATGGTATAGGCAGATGAGATAGGGGTGGAACAAGCAGTCTACTACCTCAGTAAGAAGATGCTTCCATATGATGCCCGCTATCAAGAGGTGGAAAAGATCTGTTTGGCGGTGATATGGGCTTCCCGAAAGTTGCGTCATTACTTCCAATCCTATAAGATACAAGTGGTAGCAAAGGAGAACCCCCTAAAGTATTTACAGTCAGTACCCTCACTGGTAAGGATGTTGGACAGATGGTTAGTGTTGCTGACGGAGTTTGATAAAGAATACCTCACCTCTAGGGTAATCAATGGGTGAGCCGTAGCGGAATTCTTGGAATTACAACCTATAGAAGAATATCAATATAAGTTTGAATTCCCGGAAGAGGAGGTTCAAACCATAATGGTTCAGGGGCAGAAAATGTATTTCGACGGGGCGACGAATTACAAATGAGCTGGAATAGGAATTATGATAGTAACCCCCGAAGGAGAAACCCTACCTATAGCCAAAAGGTTGATGTTCGGAGTAACCAACAACATGGCCGAATATGAAGCATGTGTCTTTGGACTGAAAGCACTAATAGCCTTAGGAACTAGGGACGTAGAAGTTTATAGAGACCGATATTGGTAGTTCGACAGATGCGAGGGGAATGGGAACTGAAGGAAGACCGGTTGAGACCCTACCTACTTCATCTCAGGAATTTGGCACAGGCTATCCCCGACTGTAAATTCCAGTACTTTCCATGATAAGAGAACTAAATGGCGGACGCACTAGCCACCCTAGCTGCAACTTGGGAAAATTGGTAATGAGACCCCTTGTGCTGAAACAGCTAGCAGACCCAGTTATGCGATATGGAGAATCTTGGAAGTAAAAGTCGACGATGGGAAGCCGTGGTACTATGACATTCTGCATTATCTAGAACGTGGGGAATTCCCAGAAGAAGCCGGAAATAATGACATAATATCCATTCAGAAATTGGCTTCCCAGTATATGAGTTTGAAGGGAGAGCTGTACAAGAGACAAGCCAATGGCGTCCAGCTGAGATGTTTAAGAAAATGAGAGGCTCAGAAGGTGATGGAAGAGGTGCACACTGGAGTATATGGACCGCACATGAATGGATTGAATTGTCTCGCAAGATATTGAGACAGGGATTTTACTGGTTGACCATGGAAGCTGACTGTGCAAAGCTGGTGAAGCACTGTCACGATTGCAAGGCACACAGAAACTTGAACCATCTACCGCCTACGGCATAACATGGACTGTCAGAACCATGGCATTTTTCAGCGTGGGGTATTGACATGATTGGAGAATTCATACCACATGCATCAAATGGACACCGCTTCATAGTAGTGGCGGTATACCATTTTTTGAAATGGGTGGAAGCCGAGTCATTGCGTAATATTACGCAAAGGATGTCCAATTTCATAGCCCGTAATATAGTATATCGATATGAAATGCCACATCACATAGTGACGGACAATGGAGTCCAATTTCAGGTAGAAACAAAGGCGATATTACAGAAGTATGAGATAAGGCATCACAAATCATCACCTTACAGGCCACAGGCTAATGGGGCGGTGGAGGCGGCCAACAAAACCATAAAGAAAATACTAGCTAAGATTTCGGAAAGTTATAAAGATTGGACTGAAAAACTACCGTATGCCCTGTGGGGGTATAGAACTTCGATAAGAACAACAATAGGAGCCACACCCTATGCTTTGGTTTACGGGATGGAGGCAGTGTTACCAGTGGAAATAGAGATACAGTCAATGCGGGTAATAGCAGAGGCATGATTGCCTGAGCAGGAATGGGCCTCACAGAGATTCGAACAACTAGCATTACTGGATGAGAAAAGGATAAAGGCCTTGCACCACATGCAGCTATACCAGAAAAGGTTGGCCAGGGCGTTCAACAAGAAGGTGCGTCCCACCAAGATCACAAAAGGTGATTTAGTGCTCAAGCAGTCGAAGCCACTGATAATGAACCCAAGGGGAAAGTTCAACCCCATTTGGGAAGGGCCCTACCTAGTCAAGAAGGTGATGGGGAATGGGGCAGTGAGACTGTCAAATTTGGAAGGTAACGAGTTCACCGAGCCCATCAACGTGGACATGCTAAAATAATACTTTGCATTAAAAAAGAGAGAGAAATGGCTCGTGGGGTTGAAAATCTGCAAAGGACAACCCAAGTAAAATATAGAGCATGAGTGAGCATGAAAAATGGTTAATTATAAAATCTGTGAGGAATAGTTAGCGACAGGGGTATCCTTGCAATGCAGTTCAATATTTCCTACATATGTACTAAAAAGTAATGCAAACGCCTTTATTGAAACAAATTTTCAAGATGTTCATAGATTGCATAAATCCCAGCTAACCGGGAAAAATTAGAGTCAAGTAATTACAAATCAGGTCTTTTAGTTCTTAGATGTTGGACCAAAGTCAGAAGATCTAGGAGAATGAGTTTTGGGAGGCCCTAGGACAGCGATGGGACACGTTCGGCGTTGAGACCACTTGGTCTGGAAATGGCCTAAGAGGCGGCGAGACAGACGCCCACTTTGGAAAGTGTGTTGTCCAGGGATAGGGTGATGGAGACACCCATATTGTCGAGGAACCCTAGCGGGAAGATAGAATGACCTAGAGTGTAGGCCGGGAACGGGTACACATTGCCCGAGGAAATCCACAGTGACATGACTAATACGCCACCAAGGACACATCCACTTGATGTTTGCAGTAGTAAGGCGCAACAGCCACTCATGCCATTCCGTATAAGGAAGGTTTTTCTTCATTAAGGCCCGAACAAGGTGGTGATGGAGGGTCATAAGAAATAAAGACAGAAGCCGGAGGTGGAACAATAAGTCTTAACTTTTCTTACAACCAGATCGAAAAAAAAAAGCAAAATTTTTAGCTCGCTGAGTTGAAAACATGAAAAGGCGACTCAGCCAAGATAGAGCAATCCGCTAAGTTGAAAATTCGAAAGGACAGCTTAAGCAAAAGATAGGATGAACCTGCAAAACAAGGGGACTCCCAAGAAACCGGCTTACGGGATGGTGCTTTATCTTGTCTAAACCATGAAGGGTCGCAACCAAGATAACGGGGAGGGATCGTGACCACATCAGATTCCCTCGATGATGTGCAATAAATGATATTCGCCTTCCGTACTATCACAACCCACTAAGAGGTATTGGGCCAAGATACAGAATAAGACTACACTCCTCCAAGGGCGGGACCCTACCTCCATCCTGGAAGATACACATAAAGGACTTATAACTCAATGGATGAAGCACAAGACAGTACCTTTTCCGCATCATCAGGACAGCAAAGGAAAGCTTCGGAGGCTTCCCGAGGGTATTGACATTGGAAACATGGCATCATCGGAAGAGTAGTAAGAGAAAAATGTAAGCCGAGAATGGCAGCAAACTCCTCCGGGAGAGGGCATATTTTGAAATCTGGGAATCGGAAGACATGATTTTCAATATCCCAAAAGGATGAGGCCGCTTTCAAAAGGATGTAATCCACCTTGACCCGATGCTGGTGGCGAAGATCAGAAAGTTTAGCCAGGTTTAGGGATGACTAGTCTACCACCCCGTGAATAAGGGACACAACGGGATCTTGAGCCATGAGACCAAAGAGAACTGAGCAATCACCGGAGGAGAATTGGCAGAAGGAAACTGTAAGCAGGCCAAGGGGGCGACCAAAATTTTTATAGGCAAGGAGCACCAAAGGCCAAAATGATTCCTAAAGGGTTGAAGAAAACCCCCTAACGCAAGGAATACCTAACCAAGGATGACATCAAGCCAATAGGACAAAGAAACCCCATCAGAATAGGAAATGCATCCATACATACATGCACACATGTTGCATATATAAAATTTTTGTTTTGTGTTCGCAGACTTTGAAGAAAAAAAAAAGCAGCAAGAACGAGCAACTCCAAGAATGGAAATGAACTCCGAGAATGGAGAAGGATATAGCAACCTTGGGAATGGGGAAGAAGAACTCCGGGTATGGAGAGGAACTCCGAGAATGGAGAACAACCTCGGGAATGACGACGAGCAACTCTAAGAATGGAGAAGAACCTCGGGATTGAGGACAAGTAACTCCTAGAATGGAGAGGAACTCCAAGAATGGAGAGGAACTCCAAGAATGGAGAGGAACCTCGGGAATGAGGACGAGCAAAAGAGCCTCGAGAATGAAGACCGATCAGGTAAGTAAAAAATGCATGCATTACTTTCATAAGGTTGTCACTGTCACACACTGCACAAATCCCATCAAAGTGGTGGCGACTGTAGACATTGTATTTTTTGCATGAGCTAGATGATGAGCCTCGTATGGAGGCACTACCTGAAAAGTTACGGAAGTTGTGAAAAAAAAATGTAGGAAGGGAGGAAAACCTCCAAAATTAGCCCCTCATCTAATTCGGACTCACTAGCCCGCCTCGAATTCACTCAGTCAAGCCTCTGCTTCAAACCTTAGCCTCGACCCATGAAGCCCAAAACCCCATGCACGCAAATCCTCTCATCAGTTGCCAAAATTAACAAAGATTTGAATTCCCCTTCTTGCCAAACTTAACATGGATTTGAAATCCCCTTCTTGCCAAACTTAACAAAGATTTGAAATCCACTTCTTGCCAAACTTAACAAAGATTTGAAATCCCCTTCTTGCCAAATATGTAAGATCCTAGACCCAAACTAGAAAGGATTATCACTTCCTAATATAAGTGATTTGAGTTTCCCTTATAAATTCCTTAAGCACCATATATGGAAAGGAAATCTGGACACAAAATAGAGGAGAGTGGCGGCAACTCTAGGAGGCAGCAACTATAAAAAACAAACTAGTGGATCGACCAAGGGGGAAGAAAAAGAGAGGACAAACGAAATACAGAGGGTGAGAAACAACAAGAAAAAAATCTAGGAAGAACGAAAACATAAATAGGGATCACTGAAAAAAAAAACAAAGGGGAATCACCGAAAAAAGAACAACAACACCGAAAAAAAATAAGGAAAAGGGAACCAGAAGCGTGAGAAACAACAAGCAACCAGCGGCGTGAAAAATAACAAAGCAACCAGCGGCGTGAGAAAAAACAAAGCAACCAGCGGCGTAAAAAACAACAAGCAACCAGCGACCAAAAAAGGCAACCAGCGGCGTGAACCAGTGAGCAGAGACCTAGATGTGAAACAGTGAACCAGTGAGCAGAAATAGTGAACCAGTGAGTAGAAACAGTGAACCAGCAACCGGAAACAGCGAACCAGCAACCAAAAACCGAACCAAAACTTGAAACCAAGCTTCGATCCTTCCGGCGACGGCCTAACGCACTTCCGAGAAAGCAACCTAAAAGGTAAGACCTGAGGACACCCTTACCATATTTATTTTCATAGTTTCGGGCGTTGCATGCCTGGCTATAAGTGAAATACGTCCAGCCGGGTATGCGAAGTCCTACATCAAAAACGGCCAAGTCTCTGGCCACATTTCTCCTTTGGCATTTTGTTATTTATTTTTTTTATCTATTTTTTTCACTTTTATTGTTATTTTATTATTTTGCCTTTATTTTGTTTATGTTTGTTGATAATTATACGTATATGCATTGTTAGATTATCTCGCGTCTATTTTTTGTGTCCATTTACATTGCATTGATGATTATATGTGTTATTATCTCTTGCAGTATATCGGTTGGAAACCCAGACGTAAATTTCGTAGCCGAATCCGAATGGACGGTAGTGCGGTTTGTACTTGAGATACAACCCCACGTGCCACTCGGGAAATACTCATATATGCATCGACCTCTTTCTTTATATTTTATGCATTTTTACTTCTTTAGTTATTCATTTTGCATTATGTGTGTGTGATTAATTATTTATATTGCATTATATTTTTCCTCTTCTTTATATTTTACATCGTTCATATTAATTTATTTCATTAATCAGTCGCCTTATATCATGCATGAGTGATCTAATTATATATTTGTGTGGAGCCATATTATTTCTATTAATATTTGTGGGTGTGCAAATTTTATTTATTTGGATTGCCTTCCATTAACTACATAAGACTTGACTATACCATTGTGTGAACCCATACATTATACTAGCATAATGACTGGTGCAATCACACGTGTATAACGCAAGCGCACGTATCGTTCAAGTAGTATAAAAAGTATCGATCCCACGAGGACTTAATTCCTACTGTTGTTATTAATTATTGATACTATTTATTTACAGGTATCTAATTATAGGGAGAAAAGAATGATTGCTTTTGTTGGTTGAATGTGGATTTGAAAAATAAAATACTTAAAGACACAAAAGAAAATACTAAGGAAAATAACAAAAGACTCAAAGATCTAGGTGTTGGACAGTTATGACCCATAGCGTCACTATTTGTACAGATCATGGTGTTGTTGTACAAATTAACTATGTGACAAAGGAGATTGCTCTCTTATCATTTGTGATTAGATCACCAAGATGTATAAATGATAGGAGGTCCCTGTGATTTGTTCCTGGATTGAGAAGATATGAGACAGTATCAATCCACAAAGGATAAATAATTAAATATCCCTAGTCAGAGTATTATCAAGATTGGACATCGATAATGCGTAAAAGACTAGTATTACACTTGTGCGCGTTGTGAGGGCATAAAGGCATAGTTCTCATATATTTGGGTATAGGGTACTCATGCAAGTGTAATAGGAGGTTGTGTTTTACCGATGGTACGGGAAACAGCTTCGCTCTGGATAGACCCCCTCGCAATTCCATTGGTAGTATGACTATGTGTCTATGGAAGTCCGAAATCAAGGTAGGTGTATTTGGTCTTAACTTGAGACTTGCACCGCTAATACTTGTGACAATCAATATACTTTGGTTTTGGTCGTCCAGAGCTTTAACAGGTTCTGTGTACGCCTATGCTGGGTATATTGAGAATCGTAGTGTGTTGGGTGTGATGTCAAGACAGAAGTATCACTCCAGTCATAATAGAGATGATGGTCACGTAGGATACGGTACTGGTTCTCTTATGTTCTGCAGTCATCGGGATAAAATGACAAGGTCATGTTTATCCGATATAGAGACTAGTTACCAGAGATCCGACATGTGCTTCGTACGGGGCAGACACAATTCCAGCCCCAGGCCTAGCACGTGACATCCGATACTGGATCGAAATACATAATACTACGTATACTACGCCTGATATTGATTTACTTATTCATGTAAGGATATTTCTGGAGAATTGGGTAGGCATGGCGCTTTGCTAGAAGCCAACCTTGTCTTGTAAATCGGTATAAACGTAGTACGAGGTACTTACGTGTTCGGATAGTCCGACGACCGTATTTACTGCCAACATATCTGGGGATCTCATGGGTCGCTTCCCAAAGATTCACCGATGACGTATGACTCGCACTTTATTAATTTGGGATTAATTGGATGAGAGAGAAAATTAATTTGGGATTAATTGCAGAGATATTTTTTCTGGGATAAAATATCATTTAAAGAGAGAGAACGATTAATTTGGAATTAATCGATAAAATAATATATTTGATATATTATACGAAATTGGATTTCGACGCGGAATTAAAATTAGAGTTTAATTCGGGCGAACGAATTCATTTAGAATTAATTCCTTAGCGACGTGAATAATGATTTCGCTAGGCATAATCATTTAATTACGTCGCAATGGAAAATTCGTTAATTTGGAATTAGCGAACCCGAGCCCGCGAGTGTTTGCGAGCGCATTCGCATTTCGAATTCGAGTGCGGCACGCAAGTCACATCAAACGTCAAATCATTAGTCACATCAAGCGTCAAATCATTAGTCACTTTGAGTGATGTGACAACTTGACACTTGATTGATTGAGTGATGTGACTTAATGGAAGTGGTTGGAAAGATTTTTGAAAGCTTGATTGACATATATTATTTTTTATATGTTTAATTGATTTTGGAAATCAATGATCAAATACACAACTTCCATTCTTTCTCTATGGTTCACGGTTTTTTGGAGCCAAAAACCAACACACTCTCTTCTCTTTCTTCTCTTCATCTCACGCCAAGGGGCAGTCCACTGCCTTCTGTTTCTGGTTTCACCGTGAGACACAAGGAGAAGATAAGGAATTTTGTAGCAAAATTCCTTGGTGCTAGCACACATAGGAGCCATCCTAAGGTGATAGGGAAACCCACTTATGAGCTAGGAATGACCAACAAAGCTTGGAGCTTCATGGATCATGCTAAAGCCGAAAATGGAGGAGCAAGGAACTGTCACTGCCGAGCTTCATGGAGGAGGGCATAAATTCTTTTTATCTTCACCGCATCGTCTCAACCGCTCGATGTAAGTATTCTGCAACTTCGCTGATTGTATTCACATGTATTTTCAATGCTTGAAATGATCTTGGGAAGCTTAGACAATTCCAAAACTAGGGTTGTGCCTCCAAACAATATTATTTAAAGATGAATTGATTTTCTTATATATGTGTAATAAATCAATTTGCTAACCTGGAACACGAAAATATGCAAAAGCCTCTGTCGATGGTCAGATGCCAAATACCCAGTATAACCCAATTGAACCATATGTCTATGTCAACCAAATTACCTTGATTCATTAAGATTAAGTTCCAATTATGGCTACCCCCGCCCGACAGGTATATGTCTATCCTGTAAGGAAATCTATTAAAGGGTTATCTATCCTCAAGGAAGATCGTGGCCTATTAAGTCTAAGGCTGAAACCTAAAATCCCTATGTCTAGTTCATTTTAAGTTTACCACATCAATATTATTGGTGATCAGACAATAAGAAGCATTAAGCTTAAGACTAAATAAACAAACTAAAGAATTACCCAATAAATAATTAAATCAATTATTAAGCCTAGTAATATTGTATTTCATCACTTCCCTAGAATAAAAATAAAATGCTGGGGTTAGGGGACCACTTTTAGAAATCTCAAATTATTATAATATGGAAATTGCCAATATTATCCAATTAAGTTGAACCAGCCATAAAGGCGGTGTGTTATTATTTATCCATAAACCAGCCATATAAGGGGTAATTATCTGTCACCTAAAGACCAGCCATATAGGCGGTGTCACAATATGTTACATAATTAAAACCAGTCATTAAGGCGGAATCAACTTTTAATTCATATTATTAAATCACAATTTCCATATTATAATTGAAGTGAGATTAATCTAATTTTACTATTTCTAATTTAGAAATCTCCCTTATTATAATATATAAATCTGTGTGATATTTACCAACCAGCCATATAGGCGGTATCCTAATTAAGTCAAATTAATAATTAATTATCAACCAACCAACCAGGCGGTATCCGCATTAAGTCAGGTTAAAACCAATTTATAAATAATTACCAACCGACCAATATAGCGGTATCCTTATTAAGTCAGGTTTTAAATAATTATATATTATAATTAAGGGAGATTAATCTAAATTATAAAAGTAAAAAGCTCCACCCTTACCCCAGCAGTAAATTAACTACTGTACATAAAAGAACAAAAATAAAATAAAATAAAATTTTATTACAAAAAGCAAAAGTGCATAATTAAAAATACTAAAAGTAAAAATACTTAATTTAAATTACAAAAACTTAAACACACAAGATGTAATCCTTAAAGTCCTTACAAAACTCAAGTAAGGCATGATTTGAATTCTGAAATCGAGCTGAATTTTTAGGCGTCAGTAGGGTGTCCGCGTCGCGACGCGAGTGATTGTCGATGTGGCAGCTTCTGGTTCATCGGCTTTAGATTCTTATCTGACACGTGGCGATTCAGATAAAGAGATAAGGTGACATGTGGCAAGGCGGCGGCTGGGAGCTGAATGATTGAGCTGACGTGGCGACACGTGGCGATGGCGACTGTCGGCACCATAGGATTGTGACACGTGGCACACTGTGATTGGTTGATGATGATGTGGCACTTTGACTCGGTCAACTGGTGATGTGGAAGATGACGTGGAGTGACACGTGGCGATGGTGACTGTCGGCATCGTTGGATGATGACATGTGGCACGACGCACGTTAGCAGATCGGCTGTGGCTGTGGGGTGACACGTGGCACGACGCACGTTAGCAAAGTCAAACTTCTCAGATTCTGACTTGTGGACCCAGCGCACGTTAGCAATTCTTGGTGCATGTTAGGCGTCGCGATGCCAAAGGCTTGAACGTCATGTCGTGCCAAAATTACCAAAATGCCCTTTTGTCCAATTTTCATTGTTTTGGCCCCAAATCACCTCCAGATGGTCCTGAAACTTTTTTTTCGACAAAATAACACAAAACACATCAAAATATTCACAAAACACAAGAAACTATACAAAATATTATGTTAAATGAGTGGGAAATAGTGATACATTTACCACTCATCACATAAGTAAGGACCATTCGGAACCCAATGGTTTGAGGTCTTCCCTTGCGATGGGTGAGTGCGGCCTTAAATATTTCCATGTTCACACTGGGTGGCGACTCCTTCATTCTCCGGTTAGTGCCACGTGGGCTAATCCGTACTCTCTACGGGCTGCGAGCCCAACAATATCGTAGTCGTCGAACATCATAGGCATAGCGGTAAACACCACTTCCCTCCTACACAAGGTTTACACTACTTGGTCAGTATAGTAAACTTATTGAGATCGGTACATGTCGTATACTGGAATATATGATTCCAATGGTTTCTCAATGAACCATGTGTTGGGCTTCTAAGGTCAAACCAAGATCGATTTAAGCGTAAAACATGTGTGAATACAACAAAGTTAAGTTGCGGAATACTCACTTTGATCGGCTTTTGCGATGCGAGGAACAACAAAAAATTTCCTTGCTCCATCCTTGTGACTTTCGGCCATGGCTCCTCTTGTGCTCCAAGATTTTCGGTCAAGCTCCAAGCTTGGGAATGGATTCCATGCTCAAGGCTTTGTTTCCCTATCACCTTTGGATGACTCTTTATGTGCTAGCATTGGAAAGATTTTCCACAAATCTTTCTTATTTTTTCTTCTTGTTCTCGGCATTTTGGAAGAAAAATGGGAGAAATTTGGCTCTTGGCCGTGAGAGGGAGAGAGAGAGGAAGAGAATTTGTGTTGGTTGGTTTGATTTCTAAAATCAATTAAATGATATACCAAAATTTGAATTTCCAAATCCAAAAAAGGTACATGGCATTTAAGCCTTCCAACCACCCCCATCAATCACAAGTGACTAGTTGTCAATCACTCAAAGTGACAAGACATCCATCACTTGACTGACAAGTGATGTGACGCGTGATGTGACTTGTGGGCCGCACTTGAATTTGAAATGTGAGTGGGCCCGCAAACACTCCCGGGTTCGGGTTCGCTAATTCTGAATTAACGAATTTTCCGTTGTAACGTAATTAAATCAAATTTAATTAAATAATTGTGCCTACCAAAATTACTATTCACGTCGCTAGCGAATTAATTCTAAATAACTCGTTTGCCCGAATTAAAATCTGATTTTAATTCCGCATCGAAATCTAATTTCGTATAATATATCGAATATATCATTTTATCGATTAATTCCAAATTAATCGTTCTCTCTCTTTAAATAATATTTTATCCCAGATAAAATATCTCCGTAATTAATCCCAGATTAATTTTCTCTTTCTAATAATTAATCCTAGATTAATTATGTGCGAGTCATACGTCATCGGTGAATCTTCGGGAAGCGACCCATGAGATCCCCGGATATGTTGGCAGTAAATCTGGTCGTCGGACTATCCGAACACGTACGTACCTAGTACTATGTTTTTACCGATTTACAAGACATGGTTGGCTTCTAGCAAAGCACCGTACCTAACCAATTCTCCAGAAATCTCTTAAAGGAATATGTAATCTTTATCAGGCATAGTATACGTAGTATTGCGAATATCGATCCAGCATCGGATGTAACGTGTTAGGCCTGGGGGGCTGGAATTGTGTCTGCCCCGTACGAAGCACATATCGGATCTCTGGTAACTAGTCTCTATAATCGGATAATCATGACCTAGTCATATTATCCCGATGATGCTGACAGTACATAAGAGCACCAGTCTCGTATCCTACATGATCATCATCTCCACTATGACTGGAGTGATACTTCCGTCTTGACATCACACCCAATACACTACGATTCTCAATATACCCAGAAGAGGCGTACACAGAACCTGTTAAAGCCCTGGACGACCAAAACCAAAGTATATTGATTGTCGTAAGTATTAGCGGTGCAAGTCTCAAGTTAAGACCAAATACACCTACCCTGATTCGGACTTCCATAGACACATATGTTGGAATTCTCTAAGGTCCAAAAGATCATTATCAAGCATGAAACAAGTGCAAATACAATCAAAGAAGTCGCGGAATACTCACAATGATCGGTAGAGTCGATGTGGTGTGAAGACAAAAACATTTATGCCCTCCAATGGAAGTCACGGCAGTGAGCTTTCTGGTTGTCCTCCATTTCCGGTTTTGGCTTGATCCATGAAGCTCCAAACTTTGTTTGGTCATTCCTTACTCATGAAGTGAGTTCCCTATCACCTTTGTATGGCTCCTATGTGTGCTAGCACGTTTATGATTTGCCACAAATCATCCAAAGCTTCTCCTTAGCTCTCGGTTTTCGAGAAAACAGAAGGCAGAATTCGGTCCTTGACGGTGTGAGAAGAAGAGAGGAGTTTTTGGCTCCAAAAATGAAAAAAAAAAAGAGATCGATTGTGTGATATATTGGTTGGTTAGGAGAAAGTGTATCATATACACTTTATTTATTTTCAAAAATCAAATAAAAATATAATACATTTGCTTTCAAAAAGTCAAATGATTAAAGCTTTTGCCAACCACTACATCAAGTCACATCACTCAATCAATCAACTTGTCAAGCCACATCACTCAGAGTGACAAGTGATTTGACGCTTGAAGTGACTAGAAATTTGATGCTTGATGCGACTAATGATTTGACGCTTGATTTGACTTACGTGCCGTACTCGAATTCGAAATGTGAATGCGCTCGCAAACAATCCCGGGCTCGGGTTCACTAATTCCAAATTAACGAATTTTTCGTTGCATCGTAATTAAATCTAATTTAATTAAATAATCATGCCAAGCATAATTACTATTCACGTCGCTAACGAATTAATTCTAAATTAATTCGTTCGCCCGAATTGAAATCTGATTTTAATTCCGCGTCGAAATCCAATTTCATTTAATATATTCAATATATTAATTTATCGATTAATTCCAAATTAATCATTATCTCTCTTTTAATTGATATTTATCCCAGATAAAATATCTCCGCAATTAATCCCAGATTAATTAAAAGTGCGAGTCATACATCATCAGTGAATCTTCGGGAAGCGACCAATGACATCCCTGATATGTTGGCAGTAAATCGGGTCGTCGGACTATCCGAACACGTAAGTCCGAGTACTACGTTTACACCGATTTACAAGACAAGGTTGGCTTCTAGCAAAGCGCCATGCCTACCCAATTCTCCAGAAACATGCTTACAGGAATATAAGGATCTATATCAGGCGTAGTATAGTATACGTAGTATTGCGTATTTCGATCCAGTATCGGATGATCACGTGCTAGGCCTGGGGCTGGAATTGTGTGGAATGTACCCTGTACGAAGCACATGTCGGATGTCTAGTAACTAGTCTCTATAATCGGATATACATAACCTTGTCATAATATCCCGATAGCTGCAGCATATAAGAAAACAAGTTCTGTATCCTACATGATCATCATCTCCAATATAACTGAAGTGATACTTCCATCTTGACATCACACCCAATACACTACGATTCTCAATATACCCATAAGAGGAGTACACAGAACCGGTTAAAGCCCTGGATGACCAAAACCAAAGCATATTGATTGTCGCAAGTATTAGTGGTGCAAGTCTCAGGTTAAGACCAAATACACCTACCCTATATTCGGACTTCCATAGACACATAGTTATACTACCAATGGAATTCTGAAGGGGTCTATCTAGAGCGAAGCTGTTTCCCATACCATCGGTAAAACACAACCTCCTATTACACTTGCATGAGTATCCTATACCCAAATATATGAGAACTATATCGTTGTGCCCTCACAACGTGCACAAGTGTAATACTAGTCTTTTACGCATTTATCGATGTCCAATCTCGATAATACTCTGACTAGGGATATTTAATGATTTATCCTTCGTGGACTGGTACTGTCTCATATCATTCTCAATCCATGAACAAATCATAAGGACCTCCTATCATTTATACATCTTGGTGATCTAATCAAATGATAAGAGAGCAATCTCTTTGTCACATAGTTAATTTGTACAACAATACCATGATCTGTACAAATAGTGATGCTATGGGTTATAATTGTCCAACAGTCTCCCACTTGGCCTATAGCCAGTCACTCGAGTGTCTAACACCCGAACTATGTACGGTTGGCTCAAATTACTGAGGAAAGGCTTTCGTCAGCGAATTTGCATGATTATCGTCTGATGCGATTTATACGATCATCACATCGCCACGATGTATGATCCGAACGAATCAGATGAATATCGAAGTATGTATCTTGGATCGTTGATGAGACCAATAATTCTTTAGCATGTGATGTAGCCTAGCTCAGCTGCTAACAGAACTATATCTAATCTAATTAGATTTGTATCGACCTAGAAGGCTTTTATTGCTGCCTCAGCTGCAGTAATAACCTGCATTTGTTGTTTATTCGGTAACAGTATCTTGCTTGGATGATTTCCAGCTCACTGTACCGTTGTTCAAACTGTATAGTACCGTTGTTACGACTTATAGTCGTTTTATCGGTTTAGGAAACTTGCAGTAGTGATCCTAGTCACTTCAAGTTCTCCTTCTCCATAGATAAGACAGCATGCTTAGTTCTCTAAGATATTAAGTATGTTCTTAACATCAATCCAGTGACTATTACTTGGATTGGCCTGTTTGTGAATCCATATGCTCAAACCGTATGAGACACCAGGTCAAGTACATTTTTCAATGTACGAGTTCTCGGAGAGTTTTCGAAAGCCAAGCTTTCGCCAATTATTTTTATTATGGGAATATCATTTCCAAGAAATGACAATATTATCATTATTGTATAGGACAGCCACTATCAGTGCGCTCCCACTAACCCCTTATATACACAAGAATCATTTCGTTTTGAATTAAATCATAAACTATTATGATTACATCAAAATGATAATTCCAAGAACCTATGTTTGCTTCAATCCAAAGATGGATCGAATAACCCGCAAACCTTGTTTGCTAGTTTTGGTACGACAAAACCATCAGGACGTTGTAAACATCCTCCTAAAGGTTTCCGTTTAAGGAAAGCGATTTTCCCGTTCAGCTGACATATTTCATAAATGAAACATGCAGCATTAGCAAGCATTATCCAAATGGATTTACCGTGGCAACAGGTAAAAGGTTGAATCGTAATCAACACAATGTTAATAACGATATCTTTCCGCTAAAAGCCTAGCTTTATACGTTGGTATGTTGCCTTCCATGTATGTCTTCCTTGAAGACTCATACAGTACCTATAGGCACAATGCCTTGCGGTACATCAACTAGTGTCCAACATAGTTGGTATACATGGAATCCATTTCGGACTCATGACACTTTGCCATGATAGGGAGTCGATACCTTGTATCATTTCCTCATACGTAGTCAGTTGGTATACCTCAATGAGATTGACATCTTTATGAGGTGAGATCAGAAACCCTTACCCAGGATGTTCTCTGACTCTCTCCGACTTACGTGGTTCTTGTGTATTCGAAGATTAATGATATAGTTTCATCCTTGATGAACTATTTGTGTTCCATTAGAATCGGTGCCAGGAATAGTATTACTCTGATTTTCATCAAGTTTTACTATCCTCCCACTTACCACTGCATATCGGTATTCCTCTTAGGAAAACCGCATGGTGAGCAACAATTACATTATTCTCTCGTGAGTTGTATAAGTACTATACTTCGTTAGCCCTAGGATAACCTACAATTGGCACTTATCCAATTTGGGTTTTAGTTTGGTATCATCCAAACATATGCCTAGCATACCCAAATCTCCAGGAATGAGAAACCCAGTTTATTTCCTGTTTATATATAATATGAAGTCTGTCAAACAGATTTTTATGGAACCTTATTCAAAATAAGTTCTTGCACTGTTAATCTGTATCCGTTGAAGGAAATGGTAGCTCAGAGCGACTCATGATTAACCTTATCATGTCCAACAAAATTTGGTGAGTCAGTTCAGACACACCGTCAAACTGACGTGTTCCGGGAGGAGTCCTCATTTGGAAGAATACTTTACTCTTTCAAGTATATTAGAAACTTATTGCTTAAGTATTTTCCATTACGGTCTTACCATGACGGTATAATACTATAGCCGATCTGTTTGTCTATTTCGTGTCGAAACTTAAAAGTTTCCGATTTGTGTTTCAAAAGAAACACATAACCATAACGCGATGCCACATCCGTAAAGGTCACGAAATATTCATATCCACATCTAGCCTAGCTAGACATGGCCCACTTGCTTCACTATGAACTAGGGCTGATAGATCGGTGGCGTTTATACTTTTACCAAGTAAATAGTGTTATAGGCACTTTGCCCAATAAACTATATTCGTAGACTTTATTTGAATGGGATCAAATCAGTCCTAGTACCCACTCTTCGAAAGTGTGGATATACGATTCTTGTTTAATTGTGTCCCAGACAACAATGCCACAAATTAGTTTCTTCTGATCAAATCATTTTGAGCTATTTGTTTGTCATGTTATATATTTGGGATTTATTTATATTCAAAATATAAATTCTGTTATTCACATCTAATGTGTTTTATCTCAATATCATCTTTATATAATAAATCACTTTAGTGTTCTAGAATATAAAGGTCAATCCGCAACGGATTAAACACTGATATAGAGATAATGTCTCAAGTTAAACTAGTTACATTATAACAGTTTCCAAATTTAGGTACATTCCCGAAGGGTAGTTCCTAAACTTAGGTGTTTACGGTTAAAACAGCGACTTTCGTCTCGTTTCTTATTCACAGATAAATCTCAACTGAAGTCAGTATCCTGCTCATAGCAGATTCTGAACATCAGTATGTATTTATGTACCACACTAAGTATTTAAAATCCAATTTCAATACTAGTAGTGAACATAATCTTGACAAACATATTTGAAGTTAAAGCCTTGCCCGTTCTTCAATTCCTTCATGTCTGCATTGTCCAAACGGCAGTCACGCTTCCGCGATCCGTTTGCCACAATTTAGGCAGACATTTTGGGATATGTCATTTATCTTCCCAGAAGATTATAATGATTTTGCCTTTGCCCTTTTCACATTCCAGTAGCCTTTGGCCAAGCCTCGGGTTTCTAGAATATCGAAGTAAGGTGCGCCTTGTGCTAATTGCCTTATTGCAAACTTTGACTTTGTCTCCTTGAGAATAGTCATTAACTCTCCAAGAGTTAACTATTGCAATTTAGTACTTCTAAGATCTAAGAATAGATCTTTGAAGATCCTTCAATTTCAATATCATACTTTAAGGATCTAACCCTTAGTTCTGACAAAGAAATTAAGGAGTCTAATTAGCAAGCTTAATGGATTAAGCACTAAAGTTATCATCACATAAATCTTCCAAAGATTATGCTATACTATTTGCTTAACTCCGGGCTTAGGCATAATATGTTATTTTATCAAATAAAGTAACTTATTATTTTCCAGGACCATCCTGAAATTTTATTCCCAATTTGAAAGATTAAACAATTTAAATACATTTTCCCTAGGATTATGTTTTAAATATCAATCTTTCAATTTTATCTTGATTTTAATAGTCCAACTATTTAATCAACGATTTAGGTACTATTTATTATAATGATTATTATAATCCAATTATAAAATCAACTATAAATGAATAGTTTGAATACAGTCCAACTGTTTATTTAAAACAATAATTTAAATATTAGTCCAACTAACATTTAATTTATTTGACGAATGTTATTTGTTTGAGCGCGTATGGCAAGTAATTAAATGAATATTGCAAATTCAATTCTTGCCTCCCACTATTTTTCGGCGAGCCTCTAACCCTCTGTCAAGTACTCGGGAAACCGTGTTTCCTAGTGGGCTAGGATCCCGTTAAATATCACACAATCTTGACTTTGGCCAACAAATTGTATGATAATTAACTAGGTAGATCTCTAAGATCAATTGGATCCAATCCAATTCCTAGATCCAGTAGGGGGACTTCCAAGTCCGAAACATATATCTTATATATGCCAATACATCCAATGTATTACCTAACCTTTTTTCCTCTGAATCAACTAAGCATTGGCTTTGGCACAACAAACTTAGTGATCCCAGTTAAGCGGAACCCATTGACCATGGAAAGCTTCGTAATCAATGTCGATGGACAAGAAGTGGTCTTGACTTTGTCCAGCAAACCACAACTTTGACAAGACACCAATATGGAACAAAGCTCTCGTGATTCAAACACATCTTCGACGGACAAAGGTCATGGTGATTTTGTTTTTTAAATCTTTGGATGTGTTTAAATACATGGGATATATTGATTTGTAATTTAATTGGATTGAAATCAAAATCGGTTTTAAAAATCCCTAATTGTCGTGACCATATAAGCATGTTGGGATTGATTTTGCTTCAATTTGTGTTGGACATAAGTTGATTAATTAAAGCATGATTAATTAGTGTAATTGGTGTTTTGGAAATATTAATTTAACTAATTAATTATGGCTATACACTTTAATTAATTAAATTGTGAAATTTGAATATTAGAATTTAATTAATTGGGCTTAATTTGGAATTGTGCTAAAAATGTTGTATTTGGGCTTAATGGGCTAGGTTGGGCCAAGTATGGTTTAGGATAATTGGTTGGATCCAATTGGGCATAAAACCATTTCCATAAAGTCCAAATATAATAAATGGGCCTTTAAAATTTAATTGGGCCTAATGGGCCAAAATTAATTTTGTGGCAAATCGTGATTCCTTATTGGGCTTTGGTTGCCAAAGTCCATGCCTTATGAATTAATTAAAAGCCCATTGGACTTAATTAAATTAACATTGGATGTTAATGGGCTTTGAGACCATTAAGATTAGATTTAGAATCTAAGTCGCAAAGGCACATTAAAAGTGTAATTATTTAATTTGGAATTAAATAAAGAATTAGTATTGAATACAAATTAAATTGGATTTAATATTTTAGTTTGATATAATTCGAGAATTCGTACTTTGAGTACTTATTCTTAAACGAGTTGGACTCGCGCAAATCAAATCGTTGTTTGAACATTGGATGATCATTAATCAAAGATTAATTAATTGGATTAGATTGATTGATAACATGCTTTGTGTGAATACATGGATATGATGTATGAATAATGTATATCGGATGAATATTAGATGGGTGAGGGTAATTTTGAAAATTGTTGTAATAAATTTAGAATTTATTAAATTGGACCTGCCTGTCCAGCCTATTACCTCTTGACTCTTTGTATTTCTCTTCTTACCTATTCCCCTCAATGTAAATGAGGTTTCTTTAGAAGTGTTATGTAATTGGGTAGAAGTAAAAATAGTGCTAGCCGGAAGAGGAAATTGAGTGATTTGTTCTAGGAACAATTTGTGAGATATTCATCCGCATATCATTATTAATTTATTTACCTCGCCTTATTATGCTTAAGGGTGTATGATGAGACCTAATCAAAGATAATTAATTGGTTGCCAATTACGCGAAAAACCCTCAACAAATATTAATCGTTTTTCCTTCCATTGAGTGATTCTTTCTCAAGATCCAAGATTAGCACTGGTTTTTTGGCCAAAGTCAAGACCCTTGTCCATCGCGGATGTGTTTGAATCATGAAGGCTTTGTTATATATCGCATGTCTTGTCCAAGTTGTGATTTATTGGCCAAAGTCAAGATCACTTCTTGTCCATCAACATCGATTACGAAGCTTTCCAAAGTCAATGGGTCCTGCTTAACTGGAATCATTAAGCTTGTTGTGCCAAAGCCAAGGCTTAGTTGATTCAGAGGAAAAAAGGTTAGGGAATATATTGGCATATATTAGATATATATTTCGGACTTGGATGTCCACCTACTGGATATAGGAATTGGACGAAATCCAATTGATCTTAGAGATCTACCTAGTTAAGTTTCATACAACTTGTTGGCCAAAGTCAAGGTGTGTGCTATTTAACGGGATTCTAGCCCACTAGGAAACTAGGTTTCCCGAGTACTCCACAAAGGGTTAGAGGCTCGCCGAAAAATAGTGGGAGGCAAGTATTAAATTTGCAATTTCGTTTAGATACTTGCCAATACGTGCTCATTTCATTTTTCGTCATTATTTTTTAATAAATATATTAGTTGGACTAATATTTAATTGTTGTTTTAAATAAACAGTTGGACTGTATTCAAACTACTTCATTTATAGTTGATTATATAATTGGATTATAGTAATCAATATATTTGAATTTAATCAATCAAATTATAGTTGATTATATAGTTAGATTATAGTAATCATTATATTCAATTGTACCTGAAATCGTTGATTGGATAGTTGGACTATTGGAATCAAGATAACTGAAAGATTAGCGTTTAGAACATAATCCTGGGTGAAAATGTCTTAAAACGGCTTTAATTTTCAGATTGGGAATAGAACCTCAGGATAGTCCTATGAACTAAGAAGTTATTTTATTTGATAGAGTGACATCTCGGGCCTGAGCCCGGAGTTGAACAAATAGTGGAGCATGAGTTTTGGAAGACTCATGGCGATGATAGCTTTAGTGCTCAATCCTTTATGCTTGATGCAATGAAACTTTAATTTTGTCGTCAAAACCAAGGATTAGATCCTTGTACCATGATGATGAAATTAAAGATCTTGATAGATATAATCTTAAATCTTAGAAGTACGAATTGCAAAAGATGCTATTTCGCTCGCGTATGTCAGAGGGTACATCTGTCGAGCACTAGGTGTCGCAGATGATTGCTGACATCGATCAGCTAGGTTAGATGGGCATTACCTACGTGGCCTAGACTACCAAAGATTTGATCTTATAGTCTCTACCTGAAAGCTGGGGCATGTTCATTATGAACCAAGAGTAAACTCTTGGAGAGTTGATGGCTATGCTCAAGGAGGCAGAGCCAGATCTTCTAAAAGAGGGCAAAGGCAAAATCGCCACAGTCTTCCAGGAAGACAAATGACATATCCCAAGATGTCTACCTAAACTGTGGCAAACGGGGTAAATGGATGTGTGACTGCCGTAAGGACAAGGCAGACATGAAGGAAGTGAAGGCGGGGCAAGGCTCCGGCTTCAAGTATGTTTGTCATAAACATGTTCACTACTGGTTTTAAAATTAGATTTTAGATACCGGAAGTGGTACATAAGCATATATACTGATGTGCGGGATCTGCTGATTAGCAGGAGACTGACTTCAGTTGAGATTTACCTGCGAGTCAGAAACGGGACGAGAGTCGCTGTTTTAACTGTAGAAACCTAAGTTTAGGAACTACCCTTTGGGCATGTACTTAAATTAGGAAATTGTTATAATGTACCTAGTTTGACTAGAAACATTATCTTTATATCTAAGTTTAACCCGTTGCGGGTATACCTTTATATTCTAGAGCACTAAGTGTTTTGTTTATAAAGATGATATCGAGATAAACACATTAGAAGTGAATAACAGTATTTATATTTTGAATATAAACAAATCTCAAACATATAATATGACAAACAAATAGCTCAAACTGAATTAATCAGTTGAGACTTAAAAGTGGCATTGTTGTCTGGGACACATTAAACAAGACTCGTATATCCATACTTTCGAAGAGTGGGTACTAGGACAGATTTGATTCTAATTCAAATAATGTCTACGAATCTAGTTTTATTAGGCAAAGTGCCTAAAATACCTTTTACTTGGTAAAAGTGTAAGTGCCACCGATCTGTTAGCCCTTGTTCATAGTGACGTAAGTGGGCCCATATCTAGCTAGGCTAGAGGTGGATATGAATACTTCGTAACCTTTACGGATTTGGCATCGCGTTATGGTTATGTGTTTCTTTTGAAACACGAATCGAAAAATTTTGATAAATTCAAAGAGTTTCGACACGAAGTAGACAGACAGACCGGCTAAAGTATTAAACTGTCACGGTTAGACCATGGTGGAAAATACTTAAGCAATAAGTTTCTCGATTATTTGAAAGAGTATGGTATTCTTTCATAGTGGACTCCTCCCAGAACACCTCAATTTGACGATGTGTCCGAACAGAGAAACCGAATTTTGTTGGACATGATAAGGTTAATGATGAGTCGCTCTGAGCTACCATTTTCCTTCTGAGGATACACATTAAACAGTGCAATACTTATTTTGAATAAGGTTCCATGAAAAATCTATTAGACAGACTTCATATTAGATATGAACAGGAGAGAAACCGGGTTTTCTCATTCCTGAAGATTTGGGATTGCTGGGCATATGTTTGGATGATACCAAACTAGAACTCAAATCGGATAAGTGCATATTTGTAGGTTGTCATAGGGAAACCAAAGTATAGTACTTATACAACTCACAAGAGAACAATGTAATTGTTGATCTCCATGTGGTTTTCCTAAGAGGAATACCTATATGCAGTGGTAAGTTGGAGGAAAGTAAAACTCGATGAAAATCGGAGTAATACTGTTCCAGGCACCGATTCTTTAACGGAACACAAACAGTTCATCAGGGATGAAACTATACCAATAATCTTCGAATACACAAGAACCGCGTAGGTCAGAGAGAGTCAGAAAACAACCTGGGAGGTATGGGTTTCTGATCTCACCTCATGAAGATGTCAATCTTATTGAGGAATACACGTATGAGGAAGAGATACAAAGTATCGACTCCCTATTATGGCAAAGTGCCATGATGTCCGAAATGAATTCCATGTATACCAACCATGTTTGGATACTGGTTGATGTACCGGAAGGCATTGTGTCTATTGGTACTATATGAGTCTTCAAGGAAGACATACATGGATGGCAACATATAAATGTACACAGCTAGGCTTTTACAGAAAAGGTATTGTCATCAACATAGTGTCGATTATGACGAAACCTTTTATCCATTGCCATGATTAAATTCATTTGGATAATGTTTGCTAATGCTGCGTATTTCATTTATGAAATATGGCAGCTGGACATCAAAACCGCTTTCCTTCAACGGAAACCTTTTGGAGTATGTTTATAAACATCCTGACGATTTTGTCGTACCGAAACATGCAAACAATGTTTGCAAGTTAAATCGATCCATTTATGGATTGAAGCAAGCATCGTGTTCTTGGAACCAACGTTTTGATAAGATCATAATGGTATATGATTTAATTCAAAACGAAGATAATTCTTGTGTATATAAGGAGGTTAGTGGGAGTGCACTGAAAGTGATTGTCCTATATAGTGATGATATATCATTTCTTGGAAATGACATTCCCATAATACAATCGGTGAAAGCTTGCCTTTCATGAAAATTCTCCATATAATACTTGGGAGATGCAACCTTTATTCTAGGAATAAGGATCTACTGGATAGATCTAAAAGTTGTTGGCACTCTCCGAGAACTCGTACATTGAAAAGATGTACGCGACCTGGTGTCTCATATGCTTTGAGCATATGGAGTCACAATCAGGTCGATCTAGGTGATAGTCACTGGATTGATGTTAAGAACATCCTTGAGTATCTTATATGAACTAAGGATGCGTTCTTAATTTATGGAGAATGAGAACTTGAAGTGACTGGGTTCACCGCTGCAAGTTTCCAAACCGACACATACGACTGTAAGTCGTAATAAGGGTACTATATAGTTTGAATAACGGAACAGTGAGCTGGAAATCTTCCAAGCAAGATACTGTTACCGAATAAACAACAAAAGTGGAATATTGTTGCAGCTGGGGCAGCAAAAGAAGCAATTTTGGATCTTTGAAATTCCTAATTAGATTAGGAGTAGTTCTGTTAGCAGCTGAGCTATGCTACAGCACAGGCTAAAGAATTAATGGTCTCATCAATGATACAAATATGTACTTCAATTATTTCATCTGATTCGTCGGATCATACATCATGGCGATGTGATGATCGCACAAATCGCATCAGATGATAACCTTTAAAATCCGCTGACGAAAGTTATTTCTCAGCAGAATTTTGAGCGACCCGTACATACTTTAGGTGTAGGACACTTGAGTGATTGGCTATATTCCAAGTGGGAGATTGTTGGACAATTATGACCCATAGCATCACTATTTGTATAGAACATGGTGTTGTTGTACAAATTAACTATGTGACAAAGGAAATTGCTCTTTTATCATTTGTAATTAGATTACCGGGATATATAAATGATAAAAGTCCTTATGATTAGTTCCGGATTGAGATGATATGAGACAGTATCAATCCACCAAGGTTTAATCATTAAATATCCATAGTCGTCGTATTATCGAGACTGGACATCGATAATACGGAATAGACTAGTATTGAACTTGTGCGCGTTGTGGGAGCATAACGGCATAGTTCTCATATATTTAAGTATTGGATACTTATGCAAGTGTGCTAGGAGGTTGTGTTTATCGATGGTACGAGAACAGCTTCGCTCTGGATAGACCCATCGGAATCCCATTGGTAGTATGACTATGTGTATGGGAATCCGAATCAGGGTAGGTGTATTTGGTCTTAACCTGAGACTTGCATCACTAATACTTGCGACAATCAATATACTTTGGTTTTGGTCGTCCGGGGCTTTAACATGTTCTGTGAACTCCTCTTCTGGGTATACTGAGAATCGTAGTGTATTGGGTGTGATGTCAAGATGGAAGTATCACTCCAGTCATATGGAGATGAGGATCACGCACGATACGGAACTAGTACTCTTTAGTACTGCAGTCATCGGGATAATATGACTAGGTCATGATTATCCGATTATAGAGACTACTTACCAAAGATCCGATATATGCTTCGTACGGGGCAGACACAATTCCAGCCCCAGGCCTAGCATGTGACATTCGATACTGGATCGCAATACGCAATACTACATATACTACGCCTGACACAGATTACATATTCCATAAAAGAATATTTCTTGAGAATTGGGTAGGCACGGTGCTTTGCTAGAAGCTAACCATGTCTTATAAATCGGTAAGAACGTGGTACTAGGTACGCACATATTCGGATACTCTGATGACAAGATTTACTGCCAACATATCCAGGGATCTCATGGGTCACTTCCCGAACATTCACCGATGACGTATGACTCGAACATTATTAATCTGGGATTAATTGGAAGAGAGAAAAAATTAATCTAGGATTAATTACGGAGAATTTTATCTGGGATAAAATTCAATTAAATGAGAGAGAACGATTAATTTGGAATTAATCGATTAAAATAATATATTCGATATATTAAATGAAATTAGATTTCATAACGGAATTAAAAATGGATTTTAATTCGGGCAAACGAATTAGTTTAGAATTAATTCGCGAGCGACGTGAATAGTAATTTTACTAGGCATAATTATTTAATTACGTCGCAACGGAAAATTCATTAATTTGGAATTAACGAACCCGAGCCCGGAAAGTGTTTGCGGGCCCACTCGGATTTTGAATTTAAGTGGGGCCCACAAGTCACATCAACTAGTCAACTTTGTTACTTTATGATGATAGAAGTTGGTGGTTGCTTATTTTACACTCTTTGTCATTTGGAATGACTAATACCAAAAGTTTGGTTTTGGTATATGATAATTGATTTTTTTAAAAAATCAAATACAACAACTTCATCACTCTCTCTCTCTCTCACGGCATTGCTCCATTTTTCTCTCTAAAATTTGGCTTGGCCGAATTCAAGAACAATGAGTCATTCAAAGGTGTTAGGGAAACATATCCATGAGTTTGGAATTCAAGGACAAGCTTGGAAGCTCAACATACATCAAATGAGAAGCTTGGAGCAACTTCAATGGAGGCAAATTTTGTTATCTCCTACATCCAATTAGCCGATCAAAGTGAGTATTTTTCGCCATCTTACTTTGTTGATTCACACATTTCATATGCTTAATTGATCTTGGTTTGACCTAGAAAACCCAACATTATCAACTATGATAATCAAGTGTTATTGGATAACATTGATTATTTACTTTGACCTAATTGGATTAATTTAATAATTACACAGGGGCTTAATAGTAAAATCATAATTATCTCTACCATTTGAGGATATTATGGTAATTGTAAGTATGTAATAATAGGTGGTTTTGGCTTGATTTAATTGGATTAAATCAAAGTGGAAAACATTTAACTAATCTATTTCCTAATCATTAGCTTGATTTAATTTGATTAAATCAAAGTGGTAGACAATGGAGATTAGTCACACCTAATTATACATATTTGGAAAAATTATATTAAGCCCATCTAAAAGTTTTACCTAAGTTTTGATATAAATAGCAAGCTTTAGAAAGGTTTTAATTAGGGGTGAGCATCGGTTCCGGTTCTACCCGGAACCGATTGGAACCGGACCGATTTTCCGGGTTTGGAACCAGAACTGGTTGTAATCGGGTAGGTTCCGGTTCCAAATATGAAGGAACAGATTTTATCCGGGTAGGTTCTGGTTCCAAAATGGTCGGAACCGGAACCGGACCATGGAACCTGTTTATATGAACATAAATTTTAAACATTTGGCGTTCATTATTTAATTGTACAAATTTTAAAGAGTCGCAGTTCATATAGCAATATTTTAGTGCTTCTATCAAGTATATATAGAATGTATGTGTGTTTGTGTTAAACAGAGACGCTTAAAATTAGAAAATGGGCCCATTGAAAACAGAAAGCTGCTATAATTTAAAACTACCATAACTAGGGGAAAAATAATCAATCAATAAACAAAATTTTCCTTTACTCCATTTTGTTTTGCCACAATTTTGTTTTAACAAAAAAAGCATCTTCTTAATCTAATTCGAAATATTCCAGCACAGCAGAATTCGACTCTAAAACTATATGTATTTATTTTTTATCTTTTCATTTTCCTTCCATTTTCCCAGCAACATAAGTATAATGAAAATCTATATATAACTAATAATATCAATAATCAAATATTTTGAAAGAAAATAGTGGGCTATTGTATAACCTTTCGTTCTTGAGCTTCCGCACTCCGATTTGGTCCCTGTTTTTTCCTACGTACTAATATCGGAATGTAGTTTTCATTAAAATATTTTAAAATAGGGTAATTCGGAACCGGACCGGAACCGGATTGGAACCAAATAATAGGGTACCCTGTTTAATTGGGTAGGTTCCGGTTCCACTTAGTGCGGAACCGAATTTTTCCGGGTATGTTCCGGTTCTATGCGGAACCGGAACCAAAAACGATTTTGCTCACCCCTAGTTTTAATTACAAGTACAAATACAAGTAAATTCTTAGAAAGATTAGCCTAAGTTAGAGAAGTATTTTGAGAAGCTTGTGAGGTCTCTACAATATTTCATTTAGGAGAAATCATGATTTGATCTTGAAATGAAGCTTGGTAATATTGGTATCAAGGTTGGATCTTGAAGTCAAGCTTACACACCTTAGAGGTTCTCCAACCATTTCAACAAAAGAGAAGTATATTGGATCTTGCATCAAGCTTACTAAGGTAATGTTTGATCTTCTCCTAACCTATGTTATTTTATGTATTATATGCATGATCACATAGCTTAATTTCTTCAACTCTCTGGAAAATTTTCAGAGAGCTAAAGCTTTCTTTTGAAATGAAAACGAAGAAAAAAAAAAGACAGACCTGTGCGCACACAGTGCGTCCGTGCACTGTAGCGGCACAGTTCGCGCTAAGCGTTGATTTTGTTTTCTCTCGTTCTGGAGCTTCCGGATTCCGATTTAGTCCCGATTTTTTCCTATACACTCTTAATGGAATATATTATTTTATTAAATAATTTAAAATTACACCCATACTTGATATCCATGGGTTAGACCCACTTCCGCTCCTTGAGGCATCGATCCGACCCAATGGGTTCCACAACTTCCCCAACAACTCCGACCCCATGCAACCTCACATAATAAGACCTCGGTGGGATGTACCTGATCCCGAGCCAATATAATCACTTGGCCACAAAGGAAAGTTCTCTACTTGTGCCATTCAAATATGGCCATGGGGGAGAAACTCTGAAACCATGCCAATAATCATAATAAGGCCTCGGTGGGACTGTTCCCAGCCCCGAGCCTAATAAAGTCACTTGGCCACAAGGGAATGTTCCCTCATTGTGCCATTCAAACATAACCATGGGGGAGAAACTCCAACCCCATGGCAACAATCATAATAAGGCCTCGGTGGGACGTAACCAACCCCGAGCCTAATAATGTCACTTGGCCACAAGGGAATGTTCCCTCCTTAAGCCATTCAAAAATGGCCATGGAACCTGCTGGTAATGAATGTAACCAAGCCTTAGCTCTGTCTTTCAAAGAATATGGGAACACACGCAGTCTCATTGCTTCTTCTGCCGCTCGGTTGTAATTAAATGTGTCACAAACTTCCAAGAAGTTGCTAGCGTGGTCATTAGGATCTTCAGTTGCATTCCCCCCAAAATGAACTAACCGTTGTATCATCTGAATGCATGTTTTGATGTCACACGTATTTGCTGGTAAGAGAGGAAGTACAATACATGAAATGAAGCCGTCAACCACCGGAATAGTTCTATTTCGAATGGGAATTAGTGGTGCAACTTACAACGGTTCAGTTTCCATATTGATCAGTGCTTCTTGGCCTTCTCGCCTTTCCCTTCTCAATTGGCTGATTGTTCTTTCAATTTCTGGGTCAAGTGGACGGATTTCAAAGCTTTTAGTTCGTCTCATGTAGTGTCTGAGAACCTGAAACACAAATAAACAAAAATAATAAATGAAAACAAATTAGACACAAGTAAAAGTATCTAACCCCAAAATTAATAATGAAAGATAAATAAGCCCCCGGCAACGGCGCCAAAAACTTGATCGGTAAAATCACACACGTAACGCAAGTGCACGTATCGCTCAAGTAGTATAAAATGTATCGATTCCATGAGGACTTAATACCTTAGCTATCAATTTATGAAGTTAAATATTTACGAGTACCTAATAGATTGGTTTGTTGATTAGATGGTGATTTTAAACTAAAACAAGTAAATAAAATAGTGTGAATGTAGATGAAAGGAAAATTCAATATTATTAAACTATCTATGGTTGTGAATCCTTCCAATATCTTTTAAACATGAAGTGGTTATCTCATGTTTGTGCAATATATCAATTTATTAACCTGGAACACGAAATTATGCAAAAGCCTCTGTCGATGGTCAGATGCAAACACCCAAATAACCCAATTAATCATATGTATATGTTAACCAAGTTACCTGAATTTATTAAGACTAAGTTCCAATTGTGGCTACCCCCGCCCGACATGTATTTGTCTATCCTGGAAGGAAATCTATTAAGGAGTATCTAATCCTTAAGGGAGATCATGGGCTATTAAGTCTAAGGCTGAAACCTAAAATCACTTCGTCAAGTTCATTTTAAGTTTGCCACATCAATCTTATTAATGGCCAGTTAACAAGAAGCATTAAGCTTAAGACTGAATAAATAAACCTTTATATTACCCAAGACACAAAATAGTTTACCACATCAATCTTATTAATGGCCAGTTAACAAGAAGCATTAAGCTTAAGACTGAATAAATAAACCTTTATATTACCCAAGACACAAAATAACCCCTTATAAACCAGTGATATTAGAATTCATCACAACCCTAGATATGGTATTTAGTTACAACACATATCGAGAACTAGTAAAGATATAAATAAAGTAAATGACATAAAGTAAAGCTTGGAAATTAAAAAGGTAAATAAAGTGATAAAGAAAATGTTGGGGTTAGTGGATCCAATTTTATTACTTCTATTTTAGATATCTCCCTTATTATAATATATAAACTTTTCATGACATTACCAACCGATCATATAGGCGGTATCCTGATTAAGTCAGATTTATAATTAATTCCAACAGACCATAAAGGCGGTATCCAAATTAGACCATAAAGGCGGTATCTCATTAAGTCAGGTTTTAAATAGTTTATAGATTATAATTATGGGAGATTAATCTAAATATTAGTAATAAAAGCTTTACCCTTCACCCCAGCAGAGGGGAGTTACATCATCATACTGAAAAGTAAAAATAAAGACTGAAAAGTAAAGTAAAGAAAGAACTATTTCATAAAATAAAAAATTAAATACAGAAAGCTGTAAATAAACAAACAAGATACAATTTTCTTAGTATTCTTAAGGAAATCCCCAGAAGAAGGTATGAAATGAAATGGCTTGGTATTTATAGGTAAAATTTTACCTTCACCAATTTCTCCACTAATTTCTCCACCAAACATGGCACCAAATCCTCCACCAAACATGCAAGCATGTTTGGTGGAAGTTTTACAATTATCATTTTTTATTTTATTTTATTTTATTTTATTTGTTTTTGTTTTGAAAATGACTTTAATAATTACACATAACACACTTACGGATGTTTTATCAATTTCGGTCATTAAAACTTCAGACTTCGAAATTATTATGAACTTCAAAATTGTAGATCTTTGAGGCTTCTTTAATCTGAAACTTGAATCACCTCAATCCGATATTGGCGTAGAAAGTTATGGCCAACATACGAAAATAGCGCAAAGTTGAAATTTCTGAAATTGTACTTCGTTAGAACGCCATTTCAAGTTTCTAACCTTCCAAAATCCAAATATCAAGTCCAGTTTTCATTCTGATTGATTCCATTGAGTCCCGACTTTATTTTATCTACAAAATAAACTAAAACACATCAAAACGTTCATAAAACCCGAGAAACTATACAAAATATTAAGTAAAATGGGCGATAAATAGTGATATATTTTCCGCTCATCAAACATCCAGCCATCCTTTTGGACACCAGTAACGGCGTCCCACACCGAGTCATTGAGAAAAACAAAAACAAAAATAAAAGACAACGAGGGCGACATATCACACACTGCATACCGACCCAAAATTAGCGAAGGAATTAAGGTAGCGTCATGCCCCTCGTTTCCCAAAATAATATTTTTGAACCTTATAGTCCAATATTCCGGCGAACTGAGCTACGGATCGAGGGGGCGGCCAACGCCATAAAACTTTTTCTCATGCTAGGCAAATCCCGAGTCTGCAAACACCATGGAGGCCTTCTAGCCTTCCACTTTCTATGCTCCTATGGATCTAAAATGGGATGGCTAATGCCACGGGGGCATTTCACTTCCTCGTGCTAGCATATCCTGATGCTACAAAAGCCACGGAGGCGCATGGGCCATCCCCGTGCTATGCACCTCTAACACTTGGCGGCAAACACCATGGGGGAATTATTAATCCCCATACTATGCGAACCCGAAGGTATCGTAGTACCACAGATGTCTTCAATCCATGCATGCTATGATTACCTTGAGGCACCAAACGCCACACAGGTCTTCATGACATATCCCTTAAAGTTGGAAGTCATTGGATAGTGACGCTTCAGTCCGGGGGTTTGATAATGACACATGGGATTGACATGCCACGGGGGCGCACTTTTACCACCTACCTTGCACCCATTTACGCACCCTAATCACTAGTATTTCACAAGAATATTGAACACATCTTTCCCATCCAAATAACAAGCAAACATAGATGAACAAGTTTTTATTTAAAAAGGAAAAGGCTTATTTATATTCTTGGGATGTAATGCCCATCTTACAACTCTTTGAGGGTCATTCTAAAATAGGCTCTATTGGTAATATCCCATCAGTATCTTTGCATTCCAAGGTTTATTGAGCTGGGACAATCCAGTTGCTCCAAGTGATTTGTATCCGACCAGATGACTTCAGTAATTTTATATGGTCCTTCCTATTTGGCTCTCAATGAGCCCTTATCTGGTCTTCTTGTATTCAGGGTCACTCACCTTAGGGCCAAGTCACTGTTGGACAATTATGACCCATAGCATCACTATTTGTAAAAGACATGGTGTTTTTGTACAAATTAACTATGTGACAAATGAAATTGATCTTTTATCAGTTTGTAATTGGATTACTTAGATATATAAATGATAAAAGTCCATATGATTAGTACCAGATTAATAAGATATGAGACAATATTAATCCACGAAAGGTTTAATCATTAAATATCCCTAGTCGTAGTATTATCGAGACTGGACATCGATAATGCGAAATAGACTAGTATTACACTTGTGCGCGGTATGTAAGCTTAACGGCATAGTTCTTATATATATTTAAGTATTGGATACTTATGCAAGTGTGATAGGAGGTTCTGTTAGCCGTTGGACCGGGAACAGCTTCGCTCTGGATAAACCCCTCGAAATCCCATTGGTAGTATGACTATGTGTCTATGGGAATCCGAATCAGGGTAGGTGTATGTGGTTTTAACCTGAGACTTGCATCGCTAATACTTGCGACAATCAGTATACTTTGGTTTTGGTCATCCGGAGCTTTAACAGGTTATGTGTACGCCTCTTCTGGGTATACTGATAATCGTAGTGTGTTGTGTGTGATGTCAAGATGGAAGTAGCACTTCAGTCATATGGAGATGATGATCACGCAGGGATACAGAACTAGTACTCTTAAATGATGTAGCTATCGAGATAGTATGACTAGGTCATGATTATCCGATTACAGAGACTAATTGCTAGTGATCCGATATATACTTCGTACGGGGCAGACATAATTCCAGCCCTAGGCCTAGCATGTGACATCCGATACTGGATTGTAATATGCAATACACTGTATACTACTCCTGATAAAGATTATATATTCCTCGTTAAATATTTCTGGAGAATTGGGTAGGCACAGTGCTTTGCTAGAAGCCAACCATTTCTTGTAAATCGGTAAGAACATGTTACCGGGTACGCACGTGTTCGGATAGTCCGATGACCATATTTACTGTCAACATATCCAGAGATCTCTTGGGTCACTTCCCAAATATTCACCGATGATATTTGACTGGAATAGAATTAATTTGGGATTAATTATGAGAGAGAAAATTAATCTGGGATTAATTACGGTAATGATTAATCTGGGATTAATTATCAGAGAGAAAAAATTAATTTGGGATTAATTACGTCATGAATTAATCTGGGATTAATTCGTGAAGAAGAGAGAACGCGATTAATTTGGAATTAATCGGTAAAATAAATTTAATAGTTAAATTAGATTTTTCTATTTAATTTATTTATTGGGCTGTAATAATATATCGGATATATTAATTGAAATTGGATTTCAATATGGAATTAAAATTGGATTTTAATTCAAGCGAACGAATTAATTTGGAATTAATTCGTAAGCGACTTTCGTAATAATTTTGCTAGGCATTATTATTTAATTAAATTAGATTTAATTATTTAGCGATGGAAAATTTGTTTAATCGGATTAAACGAAATCGGACCCAAAGTGTGTTGTGTAAGCCAACTTGAATTTGGAATTCAAAATTGGGCGGGACCCACAACTCACATCACATGTCAAATTGTGATGGTGGTAGTTGGCAATAGTGATTAGATTATTTAAAACACACAACACAAAAGTCAAGACAACTATTCACCAGCTTCTCTCTTCTCCCTTCAATGGCTGAATTCCACTCTTCTTTTTCTTTGAATTTTGTTGCAAAATTCATCTTTGCTAGCACATATAGAGTCAATTTAAGGTGATAGGGAAACCCTTGAGTTTGGAATTCGATTTTAAAGCTTGGAGCTTCTACATCTATGGAATTTTTGAAATCCTAAAACGATCAATGTAAGTTACTCCGCAAACTTTCTTGATTAATTCACACTAGAATCACGTTTAGAGATCCCGTGGCATGTGTAGGACACTAACAATTGTATCAGACCCATCTAAACTTGATTTTAAATTCTAGGGTTCATAACTTTAATTTGGGGCTTTTATGCTTGGAGTGTGAAAATTCAAAATTGTTTGTTTGGTTGTGATTAGATGATGATCAATTGGATTTGTGCATCATTAGATTTGAGAAATTGATTGGATCAAAAATTTCCCGAAAATCTATGTCATGGCCGAATGTAGCCCTAGAAAGTTCATGGTGATTTTTTGAATTTGACAATTGGATATGTTAATAGGCATGAAAGGGAATGTTAATTGTTGATTTAATTGGATTGAAATCAAAATTGGATGTTAATTTCATGTATTGCCGTGAGCTTGAGCATGTTGGAATGAGTTGTTTTTGCTTCAATTTCTGTTGGACATGAATTGGGTAATGAAGCATGATTAATTAGTTTAATTGATATCTTGGAAATATTAGTTTAATTAATTAATTATGGCAATTACACTTTAATTAAATTACTATGATATTTGGAATATTATGTTAATAATAAATTAGTCTTTAAATTGGATTGGGCTAATTTGTTGTATTTGGGCTTAATGGGCTTGGTTGGGCCAATTTTGGTTTTGGACAATTGGGTTGGATCCAATTGGGCCTAAAACCATTTTCTATAAAGTCCAAATATGACTATTGGGCCTTTAAAAATTTAATTGGTCCTAATGGGCCAAAATTGATTTTTGGGCAAATGGTGATTCCTAATTGGGCCTTGGCTTTTGGGTTGGATCTATAATGGCCAAAGCCCATGCCTAAAGAATTAATTGAAATCCCATTGGACTTTAATTGAATAGTATTGGATGCTAATTAGGCCTTTGAGACCCATTAAGATTGGATTTGGAATCCAAGTCTAAAAGGCACCATTAAAAGTGTAATTATTTAATTTGGAATTAAAAATGAATTAGTACTGGATACAATTTAAATTGGATTTAAAATTATAGTTCGATATAATTCAAGAATACGTAATTTGAGTATTTATTCTTAAATGAGTTGGACTTGCGCAAATCAAATCGTTGTTTGAATATTGGATGGTCATTAATCAAAGATTAATTAATTGGATTAGATTGATTGACATCATGCTTTGTGTGAATACTTGGATGTATTTGAATGAATAATGTATATCGGATGGATATTAGAAGGGTGGGGGCAATTTTGGAAATTATTGTAATAAATTTAGAATTTATTAAATTGGACCTGCGTGTCCAGCCTATTATCTCTTTATTCTTTGTATTTCTCTTCTCACCAAATCCCTCAATGCAAATGAGGTTTCTTTATATATTATGTAATTGGGTAGAAGAATGTAAAGTGCTAGTGGGAGAGAGGAAAGAGAGTAATTTGTTCTAGGAACATATTGTATTAAATATTCATCTGCATATCATTATTAATTTTATTCGCGCCTTATTATTCTTTTAGAATGCATGTTTAAGGGTGTATGATAAGACCTAATCAAAGATAATAAATTGGTTGCCAATTTACGCGAAAACCCTCATTAAATATTAAGTGTTTTCCTTCCATTGAGTGGTTCTCTCTCAAGATCCATGATTGGCATTGGTTTGTTGGCCAAAGTCAAGATCATTGTCCATCGCGGATGTGTTTGAACCATGAAAGCTTTGTTACATATCGCATGTCTTGGGAAGTTGTGATTTGTTGGCCAAAGTCAAGGTCACTTCTGTATATCGACGTGGATTACAAAGTTTTCCCACTATCAATGGGTCACGCTTAACCGGAATCATTAAGTTTGTTGAGCCAAAGTCAAGGCTTAGTTGATTCAGAGGAAAAGGTTAGGAAATATATATTGGTTATACAATTTGGACTTGAAGGTCCACCTACCGGATCTAGGAATTAGATGGGATCCAATTGATCTTAGAGATCTACCTAGTTAAGTTTCATACAGCTTGTTGGCCAAAGTCAAGGTTGTGTGTTATTTAACGGGATCCTAGCCCACTAGGAAATTGGGTTTCCCGAGTACTCCACAGAAGGTTAGAGGCTCGCCAAAAAATATTGGGAGGCCAGTATTAAATTTGTAATTTCGTTTAATATTTGCTTACACGCGCTCTTTTATTTTATTTATCGTTGTTATAAATATATATTAGTTGGACTAATATCTTTTATTGCTTTCATTGAATAGTTGGACTGTTTTTACACTACTCCACTTGTAGTTGGTTATATAGTTGGACTATAGTAACCATTACATTTTGATTATACCAGAAATCATTGATTGGATAGTTGGACTATTGCAATCAAGATGGATGGAAAGATTAGCGTTAGGGACATCATCATGGGCGATAATGTCTTTAACGGCTCCAATTTTCCAGATTGGGAGATGAATCTCAGGATAGTCCTGGGAGCTGAGAAGTTACTCTATGTCATAGAGAAATCTCTCGGGCCTGAGCCTGGAGTTGAGCAAATAGTAGAGCATGAGCTTTGGAAGACTCATCGTGATGATAACTTTAGTGTTCAATCCGTCATGCTTGCCGCAATGACTCCTCAATTTCTTCGTCAGAACAAAGGATTGGATCCTTATAGTATGATGTTGAAATTGAAGGATCTTCACAGATCTAACCTTAGATCATAGAAGTATGAATTGCAAAATAAGCTCTTTTGCTCGCGTATGTCAGAGGGTAAGTCTGTCGAGCACTATGTGTCGCAGATGATTGCTGACATCGAACAGCTAGGTCAGATGGGCATAACTTTCGAGGCCGAGACTTCCATAGATTTGATCTTACAGTCTCTGCCCGACTGCTGGGGCGGGTTCGTCAAGAACTATCAAATGATAAACCAAGAGAAAACTCTTGGAGAGTTAATGACGATGCTGAAAGAAGCAGAGCCAGAGCTTCTGAAGGGCAAGAAGCGCGAGGCGCACTTTACTTCGACATCCCAGATGGTCAATGTTGGACAATTATGACCCATAGCGTCACTATTTGTACAGATCACGGTGTTGTTGTACAAATTAACTATGTGACAAGGAGATTGCACTCTTATCATTTGGGATTAGATCACCTAGATATATAATGATGAGAGGTCTTTATGATTTGTTCCTGGATTGAGAATGATATGAGACAGTATCAATCCACGAAGGATAAATCGTTAAATATCCCTAGTCAGAGTATTATCGAGATTGGACATCGATGAATACGTAAAAGACTAGTATTACACTTGTGCGTGTTGTGGGAGTACAACGGCATAGTTCTCGTATATTTGGGTATAGGATACTCATGCAAGTGTAATAGGAGGTTGTGTTTCACCGATGGTACGGGAAATAGCTTCGCTCTGGATAGACCCCCTCGGAATTCCATTGGTAGTATGACTACGTGTCTATGGAAGTCCGAAATCAGGGTAGGTGTATTTGGTCTTAACCTGAGACTTGCACCGCTAATGCATACGATAATCAATATACTTTGGTTGAGGTCGTCCAGGGCTTTAACCCGTTTCTGTGTACGCCAATTCTGGGTATATCGAGAATCGTAGTGTGTTGGGTGTGATGTCAAGACGGAAGTGTCACTCCAGTCATATGGAGTTGTTGATCGCGCAGGGATACAGAACTGGTTCTCTAAATAAGGTTGCAACCGTCGGGATAATATGACTTGGTCATGATTATCCGATATTAAAGAGACTAGTTGCTCGTTATCCGATATATGCATCGTACGGGGCAGACACTGTACCAGCCTCAGGCCTTGCATGTGATCATCTGATGCTGGACAGAAATACGCAATACTACGGTATACTAAGCTTGATATAGATCCTTATTCCTGTAAGGATATTTCCAGAGAATTGGGTAGGCATGGCGCTTTGCTAGAGGCCAACCTGTCTTGTAAATCGGTATAAACGTAGTACTTGGTACTTACGTGTTCGGATAGTCCGACGACCGATTTGACTGCCAACATATCGGGATCTCATGGGTCGCTTCCCAAAGATTCACCGATGACGTATGACTCGCACTTTTAATTAATCTAGGATTAATTAGATGAGAGAGAAAATTAATCTGGGATTAATTGTGGAGATATTTTATCTGGGATAAAATATCATTTAAAGAGAGATAACGATTAATTTAGAATTAATCGGTAAATTAATATATTTGATATATTAAACGAAATTGGATTTCGACGCGGAATTAAAATTAGATTTTAATTCGGGTGAACGAATTAATTTAGAATTAATACGTTAGCTACATGAATAGTAATTATGCTGGCATGATTATTTAATTAAATTAGATTTAATAACGACGCAACAGACAATTCGTTAATTTAGAATTAGCGAACCCGAGCCCGAGATTATTTGTGAGCGCATTCGCATTTCGAATTCGAGTGCGGAAAATCAAATCAAGCGTCAATCGCTAGTCGCTTCTAGCGTCACATCATCCGTCAATCAAGTGATGGATGTCTTTCACTTTGAGTGATTGACGCCAATCACTATTCATGATTGATGGAAGTTGATGTGAGTTGATTTGAGTAGATGGAAAGCATTAAATGCTTAGCTTTTGGAGGGAAAAATGTGGTATATGTTTTTAGGAAAATCATTTACCATTTTTTTAGCTCAACCACATCTCTCTCTCTCGTTATTTTTCTTTCTCCTCTCACGCCCTTGGAGGGCAGTTTTTGTTCTGTTCTTGGCAGTTCACTGCCGTGGAAATGGAGGGACAAAAGGGAAGCAAGTGTGATTTTGTGTCAAAATCGAGAGTGTTAGCACACTCCATGATCAATGCGAAGGTGATAGGGAATTCCACCCATGAGCTGGAATCGTTCGATGAAGCTTGAAGCTCGAAGATGATCCTCAAAATGGCGCAAACCAGTGAGCTGAGCTGCTGCAGTTCACGCACATTACAGAGGCAGAAAACAGAATTTTTGTCCCCAAAGCGTCGCTCAACCGCTCGATGTAGTATTCCGCGACTTTCTCGATTTGTATTCGCACATATTTCATGGCTTGTATTCGATTCTATGGACCTAGAAACGCAAACAATGGTATCAGAGCGAGTAAAAGCATGAAATTTGACATAGGGCTAAAATTTGGGTAAAAATGTGTTTGAGCATGATTTGTGAA
>SKCR01043569.1:0-80035 GCA_019454045.1 Zanthoxylum bungeanum
ATGAAAAATATGTCTTATGAATGTATTGGATGTATTTTGGGAGTTGGAACAATTGCCGGAAAGTGTTTCGGAGTTGAAATAAGTGAAAACGACGAACAACAGCGTTACCGGGTGACTTTTGAGCCAACCGGGTGACGGCTGTCCAAACAGTGAATTTGTCACTGTTCGGGCAGCCCATGAACTGCCCTAACACTATTGGGGCTGACCTGGGCAGTCCCATAAGTGTTGGGTAGTCGGTTCTTTCACAAATGTGTTTTGTGTCATTTTGCAGAAAAACGTTTTCGTAAAAAGTTTCGCGACATTTCTTAGTTGTTTGTCGTTATTTGATATCGAATAAATGTGTTTAGGTAAAATATGAATAAATTATTCATATTAGATATTGAATAATTTGTTCGGTAATTTGAAAAAATTTTAAAATTACGATAGTGGATGGTGCCGCCATCACAAATATATAATATAGATTACGAAAAACGGTTAGCAGAAATTAAGCAGTTTCATATAATATCAAAAGCATAAACTAGATTCCCACTAAATCATGCAATACTGTAATCCCCAAACAGAATACAAATATTTAATAATTAAATTATATACAAAATAGTGAAAAGTGGATCCCGTGAATATATTTCAGCTCACAGCAGATGCACTGTCTCGCCTACGTATATTCATCAGGTAGACAACTCATTTGTCAATCACTCACTAGTGACTCCTAGGTTTCCGGTCCTGGTCGTTTATCGTTGTCGCTGCTAAGCCAGGCCCACAAGGAGACGTACTGTAACATCCCACCTTAGCAACAATGTTACCGGCAGGAGACAGGCAAAACCCATCTCCATAAGCCTCTGATTCTAGAAAAATTTCGGCATGATAAATTCGTAACATCATGCAACCTGGCCTATAGCCAGCATCCATATACAACATAAACATAAAATCTCGGCCTCAGGCCGGAATCACAACATCAATGCAACCAAAGGGCCCAACAAATACGCGATGCAGACATAAAGACATAATACAACCAGGGCTCCGTGCTTGACAGTACGTATATACAAAAACTTTTATAACATAAGCATCCGTGCTCAGCACGTCTCAATTTATACAATCTAATACATAACTATTAGACACTTTATTTCCCCCAAGTCTTGGTGACTGGTTGACTGCAACGCTGCTATCCGACTGCTCCGCAACTCTGAAATCTACGGTCGACCATTAGGTCACCAACCTGCAAAACTCAAACACTGTAGTATAGTGAGTCATAAGACTCAGTAACTATGCTCCTACCTTGAGCAACATACACATGCAAGTTTTGAGTTCCAGTTTACATCTTACTCTTGGGATTTCTAAGTGATTCACACATTCTCTAAATTACCAATTCTTTGTTCTGTCTATTTCCTAATCAATTGACAAACACTCCATTTCGTATATTCCTCTTATGTGAACATCCACACCAATATCTCTTCCTATTTTCTTGTGACATGCTTCCTAGCTTACTCATTTGCAATCACTGTAATCATATGTATATCAATCATGAACTTTTCACAACATCCAAATCTTGCAATCATATATCATTCTTATATAATCTATACCATCACATGTACGACATATATCATCTTTTCATTAATTATATATTGGTTATTAAAACCCTATACACAAGCTCTTATATATTTTAATTTTTTGTTTTTAATTCGCAACAAAACCATTTTAATTCACAACACATTTAAGATCTCATATGCATAACAGTAATAGTACATTATACTACATTGCTCACACATAAGCATAACACCTTTTCATCTTCTTAACTTCTTATCTTTCTTTTTACTCTACTATCTTAAGCTCAAGTAACTTATCTAAGTTATCTTCTTACCATTCTATTTAACATATCATCAATTCATCATTCATTAAATGTTTACTATTCTTATAATACACGCAACTAAGTATTAGGTCTGAGCTAACTATCTAGGTCTTATCCATTTACAAACATATTACTTGTTACCAATCCTTTGTCTGCTCACACATATCTCAAGTTCTGTTTACTAGTTATATTTTCATACATCCATAATATACGTGTCAAGTTTCAATATCATTAACAGCCTCATCAAAAACCCTTCACGCTTTTGCTGCGCTACTCAGCTATCTTTCAACTTTCCTATTCATTCTTTGTCAGTTTGGTTTGGACACTTATTATAGTTATCTTTCTCTTATTTCATTGAAATATCATCAAATCGGTAATATAAAACATTACTTCTATTCTCATACTATTAGCAACCACGTACTTATATATATATATAGAATCATGTTATCATGTCATGTTATCATCCATTAATGTTTTCTAAAATACTCATTGTATGTAGACATACGATACATATAAACGTCAATTATATACTTACATAAATGTGATCATGCTATCATGCATTAACATCAACTATGTGCATCTCAGATGAATTACTAGAATACATGATTTATATGCATGATTTGTAAACCATACTCTACTCTAACATGTCATGCTTTTAAAAAATACTTTTTCTGAGAAACCACTTTCTGAAAATTCTTTCTGAAACTCAGTTTGAAAATATCTTAATAAAACTTATCTTTCTAAAATCATGCTTTGAATCTCTAGTTTCTGTAAACTATTTCTAAAATCTTGTTTCTGAAAACTGTTTACTGGGAATCTGAAAACTGAAAACTCTTTTCTGAAATTTTTTTTTTCTTGTACTTCCTTCTAAAACCGTCTTTCTAAGTTCTTTTCTGAAACTCTTTTCTGAAAACTGAAATCTGAAATCCTTTTTCAGAAAACCAAATCTCCGCCCGTAGGCACATCTCCGCCCGAAGGTGCATTTCCACCCGTAGGCGCATCTCCGCCCGTATGCGCATCTCCGCCCGTAGGCGAATCTCCGCCCGTAGGTGCATCTCCGCCCGTAGGCGTATCTCCGCCCGTAGGCGCATCTCCACCCGTAGGTGCATCTCCGCCCAGGAATGTACCATCTGAGCGCTGAGAATCTAGGAGCGTCCCCCCAGTCCTCCACATCTGCACATGTGTCTAAATCCGTTAATTCCAATTAGTGTACAGCTGGGATGGGTCAAATCCCAAGTCCCGAATCCATGTGATATCCGTCAATTCCATAATTGTTCATAAAATCTCGCTGGAATGGGTTTATACCCCAATCCCGATAAAACCTATTAAAACTTTTGTTTTGAAAACATTTAAAACTGTTAAATACTTTAAACTTTAAAATTAAATTCAACTGCAGTTCAGAAAAGATTACCCAATATGCATGTTCAATGCACTATGCTTTCATTCACTCAATACATGCTTTCACAAAATAATGCTCACATACACGCGTATGCTTTCTATGCATGCTCTGATGCAACTTTTCATATTCTCATATTTTCTCATTTGATTCATGCCCATAATCGTGTATGCATGCTCATGCATATTCATGTCCATGTACTACATTCTCAATTTACATTTGCTAATTCATGTTCAAACATATAAATTCACATATTTCTTTACATATTTACAAATGCACGTTTATAAATATATCACATACTTTCTTATTCATAACCGGTATTCAACAACATCAAGTCATTTCAGTCTACATTCATAATTCATACCCATATATTTATGTTATCATTTCCATCATATTTACATACTATAATACATTACATACTCACATAGACCATATCATGTTTCCATCAATTTACTCTTCATAATTATCAAATTATACTTCACTTTTCCCCAAATACAGAAATCAAAGATCCCAAAACTCCAACAACAGCATAGCATATATTAAACCACATAAAACTTATTAACCATAACATAATTTCTTCGTGAATTATTGTACTACTAAAATTACATAGAACCTTTTAATATTCATAAGGTAATCAATTTGTAATCCCATTACCATGTCACTATTTCTGCTTCTGGTATATATATATATATATATATATATTCTGTTACTAATACTACTATTTCTGTTACTGCCAAAACTACCTCTACCCCAGCTGTTTCTGCTTCTGCTACCTTCACCACTATTACTACTATGTTCTATGCTCTGCTACTACATCAGTCACCACTACCCCAATCTTACTCCCAGATTTCAAAAACACATAAATACATAAATGTTTTATTACTTTTTCTATTAAAAGCTCCAACTTAATTACCTAACAAACTTGTACCTTAACTGCAAAATTTCCCAAATCCTAGGGATTACTGTCAGTTCCTCCCCAAATTTAGGGTTTGTTACTGCCGATTTCTACTACCCTTCTTTAATCAAATGAATTTCTTTCAACTTCAAAATTAAAACCAGATTTAAGTATTTGATTTACTTCTTATATTTATTTTGTTTTATCCAATTACTGAATCTTTTACCCAAACTAAATCCATCAAACAAGAGAGCTCAAGGATTTCATTGACATAGTGTACTTACCTCTTGTATTCAAGCTTCAAAACGGAATCCTTCTTCCTTCTCGGTCTCTCACTACCTCGATCTTATCTGATTTTTCCCCCTTCTGTCTCTCGGTTCTTCTTCTTCTCATCTATTCTCCTCTTCTCGGCTTTTGCTCTCTATTCCCACTTCCCTCTTTCTTCTCTCTATTCTCGATTGTCCCCCTTATTCTTTTCTGTTTTTCCTTCTTATGTCGTCTCTCTCTCTCTCTCTACCCCTGCTCTCCCTTTCGGTCTTTTTTTTTTGTTCTGCTATGTTCTTGTTTTTTATTTTCTCTCATCTCTTCTCTCTCGGTACTCATGTTCCTATCTCGATTCTGTTCTTTCTTTTATTTCTTTTCTGCGTGAATGAGCTGTGTGTTCTGTGTGGTGTATATGCTTCACACGTGTGTGTGTGTGTAATAATAAAAAATCTAGACTTGTATATATATTTTAAATGTGTGTAGAGTCTTTTAGGATTTTCTATTTATTGTTACTACTTTGGTAGTTTTCAAATCAATCCCTCAAATTTAATTATTATTGACTTATACATAATTTATTGAAAAGTCCCCCTTTTTCAATTAAATTTAGCTCGCGTGCGGACGCAACCCCACACGCGAATAAAATCAATCCACACCAATATTCTAAAATAATCTGGGATGTTACATTCACCCCTCTTATATAGGTTCGTCCTCGAATCCTGACCTGGGCATACTAAAACCAATCATCGGACAACAAACAAAGACTGAAAACCAAACATCAAACAAAGACCGATATGGTCCAAACAAAACACATATTTACTGAGATAATCGAATAGCCAGCAGCTGCAGTCACCGACACTCTATAAACCTCTGCTCTGATATCATCTTTGTAACATCCCGCCTTAGCAGCAATGTTACCAGCAGGAGACAGGCTAAACCCATCTCCATAAGCCTCTGATTCTAGAAAAATTCCGGCATGATGTATTCGTAATATCATGCAACCTGGCCTATAGCCAGCATCCATATACAACATAAACATAAAATCTCGGCCTCAGGCCGAAATCACAACATCAATGCAACCTAAGGGCCCAACAAATACGCGATGCAGACATAAAGACATAATACAACCAGGGCTCTGTGCCCGACAGTACGTATATACAAACACTTTTACAACATAAGCATCCGTGCTCAGCACATCTCAACTTATACAATCTAAAACATAACTATTAGACTCTTTATTTCCCCCAAGACCTGGTGACTGGTTGACTGCAACGCTGCTATCTGACTACTCTGCAACTCTGAAATCTACGGTCGACCGTTAGGTCGCCAACCTGCAAAACTCAAACACTGTAGTATAGTGAGTCATAAAACTCAGTAAGTAACTATGCTCCTACCTTGAGCAACATACACATACAAGTTTTGAGTTCCAGTTTACATCTTACTCCTGGGATTTCTAAGTGATTCACACATTCTCTAAATTACCAACTGTCTGTTCTGTCTATTTCCTAATCGATTGGCAAACACTCCATTTCTTATATTCCTCTTATGTAAACATCCACACCCATATCTCTTTCTATTTTCTTGTGACATGCTTCCTAGCTTACTCATTTGCAATCACTGTAATCATATATATATCAATCATGAACATTTCACAATATCCAAATCTTGCAATCATATATCATTCTTATATAATTTATACCATCACATGTACGAAATATATCATATTTTCATTAATTATATATTGGTTATTAAAACCCTATACACAAGCTCTTATATATTTTAATTTTTTGTTTTTAATTCGCAACAGAACCATTTTAATTCACAACACATTTAAGATCTCATATGCATAACAGTCATAGTACATTATACTACATTGCTCACACACAAGCATAACACCTTTTCATTTTCTTAACTTCTTATCTTTCTTTTTACTCTACTATCTTAAGCTCAGGTAACTTATATAAGTTATCTTCTTACCATTCTATTTAACATATCATCAATTCATCATTCATTAAATGTTTACTATGCTTATAATACACGCAACTAAGTATTAGGTCTGAGCTAACTATCTAGGTCTTATCCATTTACAAACATATTACTTGTTACTAATCTTTTTTGTCTGCTCACACATATCTCAAGTTCTGTTTACTAGTTATATTTTCATACATCCATAATATATGTGTCAAGTCTCAATTTCATTAACAGCCACATCAAAAACCCGTCACGCTTTTGTTGCGCTACTTAGCTATCTTTCAACTTTCCTATTCATTCTTTGTCAGTTTGGTTTGGACACTTATTATAGTTATCTTTCTCTTATTTCATTGAAATATCATCAAATCGATAATATAAAACATTATTTCTATTCTCATACTATTAGCAACCACGTACTTATATATATATAGAATCATGTTATCATATCATGGTATCATCCATCGATGTTTTCTAAAATACTCATTGTATGTAGACATATGATACATATAAACGTCAGTTATATACTTACATGAATGTGATCATGATATCATGCATTAACATCAACTATGTTCATCTCAGATTAATTACTAGAATACATGATTTATATGCATGATTTGTAAACCATACTCTACTCTAACATGTCATGCTTTTAGAAAATACTTTTTCTGAGAAACTGCTTTCTGAAAATTCTTTTGGAAACTCAGTTTGAAAATCTCTTAATAAAACTTATCTTTCTAAAATCATGCTTTGAATCTCTGGTTTCTGGAAACTATATCTAAAATCTTGTTTCTGAAAACTGTTTACTGGGAATCTGAAAACTGAAAACTCTTTCTGAAAATCTTTCTTTTTCTTGTACTTCATTCTAAAACTGTCTTTCTAGGTTCTTTTCTGAAACTCTTTTCTGAAAACTGAAAACTGAAATCTGAAATCCTTTTTCTGAAAACCAAATCTCCGCCCGTAGGCGCATCTCCGCCCGTAGGCGCATTTTCGCCCGTAGGCGCATCTCCGCCCAGGAATGTACCATCTGAGCGCTGAGGATCTAGGAGCTTCCCCTCAGTCCTCCACATGTGCACATGTGTCTAAATCCGTCAATTCCAATTAGTGTACAACTGGGATCGGTCAAATCCCAAGTCCCGAATCCATGTGATATCTGTCAATTCCATAATTGTTCATAAAATCTCGCTGGAATGAGTTTTTACCCCAATCCCGATAAAATCTATTAAAACTTTTGTTTTGAAAACATTAAAACTGTTAAATACTTTAAATTTTAAAATCAAATTCAACTGCAGTTCAGAAAAGATTACCCAATATGCATGTTCAATGCACTATGCTTTCATTCACTCAATACATGCTTTCACAAAATAATGCTCACATACACTCGTATGCTTTCTATGCATACTCTGATGCAACTTTTCATATTCTCATATTTTCTCATTCTATTCATGCCCATACTCGTGTATGCATGCTCATGCATATTCATGTCCATGTACTACATTCTCAATTTACATTTGCTAATTCATGTTCAAACATATATATTCACATACTTTAATTACATATTTACAAATGCACGTTTATAAATATATCACATACTTTCTTATTCATAACCGGTATTCAACAACATCAAGTCATTTCAGTCTACATTCATAATTCATACCCATATATCTATGTTATCATTTCCATCATATTTACATACTATAATACATTACATACTCACATACACCATATCATGTTTCCATCAATTTACTCTTCATAATCATCAAAAATGTGTGTAGAGTCTTCTAGGATTTTCTATTTATTGTTACTAGTTTGGTAGTTTTCAAATCAATCCCTCAAATTTAATTATTATTGACGTATAAATAATTTATTGAAAAGTCCCTATTTTTCAATTAAATTTAGCTCGCATGCGGACGCGACCCCACATGCGAATAAAATCAATCCACGCCAATATTCTAAAATAATCTGGGATGTTACACGTACCAAGGTTAAACTCAAGTTACTTGCGTAACCCTGACAGCTAGGGCACGTTCAGGATTCCGTTTTCGCTTGAATTTATCTAGTATCTTATATACATGCGGTATAAATAAATCTCTATCGGCTACACCCCCACAGCAGAGGCACGGTCTCGGATGTAGTCACAGAGAAATATTTATAAATTGTATTGACAAGAACATGCATCAAATACATAATTACATTTAAACCTTATTAAATATGGATTTTCCGCTAAGTGTCATACACCCTAAATCTAATCAAATTAGATTAAAACATGCATGTATAAAGTTAAGAAAACATGATTAAACATTTAATTAAAGGGCTAATCATATTAGTGGGCCTAGAATCATACTCGCTCTGATACCATTTTGAAGGGGTATTATTGCGGAAATTCGGTAATGCAACTGAATAGTGGAAAATCAAAATTTTCTGATTTCAAAAAATTTTCTCGGATTAATTAAATAAACTTATTTATTTAATTATCCAATTATCAAATTATGAAAAATTCCACAATAAATTAAATTTTTGTACAATTACTGAATTACCCCTAAACATTGCATTTTGTTCATTTTAATCTGAAATTGTTCAAAATGATTTTGGATGATTCTAAATCATTTCTAAGATGATTTTAACATGTCATACACATCAAAAATCAAATTGCAACATGAACCCCAAATTTTGCCCAAATTGCTGTGAGCCCCTATTTTGTGACATAATGTGTATTTTGCACTTCCAATGTTCAAAACACAAGAAGATGAAATCCAATCAACATAAGATTTTATATGTATCATATACACATCCAAATACACAACATAAATGAAAATCCCCAAATTTGGAAATGGTCTCAAACCCTAATTTTTCAATTTCTTCAAATTGGACAAATTAAACCAAATTTGTTAAATCCAATACTTCAATCATGTTTCTTCCATTACAATCAAGCCTCACCACAATGAGACAACTATAGAACAAATCTAGGTCATTTAAGAGTGGGTCAATAACTCTAGATTAGCAACAAGTTTCTCAAACTATCAAAAGTATGCTTATTAACACATTAGAAGCATCCTTTGAATTTTATACATGCTCAACCCATTCCAAAACTTCCATCCTCCAAAAATACAAAGAATAAAGAATGGAAGAACATAAGAACATCACAAGATGAAGCCCACAACAAGAGGAACATTTTTCTCTCTAATGGAAGATTGGAAACACTTACTTAAATCCAAGATTTTTCTTTGTTTTTCTTTTCTTTGTCTCAAGCTTCTTTCTCTTTCTTTTAATGGAGTTTTTGGTAAAGGTTTTACAAGTTATGAAACCCTAAATGAAAACAAAACAATTTATACTTCCAACATTAGCACATGGTCGAATTTGGTGTATACAAAATATCAAGATATTTTTTTTTTGTTTCATTAAAGTTCAACTTGCCAACTTGTTAAATTGATCATTACACCTTTAATGAATAATTCAAACAAGTCAACAATTGCAACTAAGTCATTAAATGAAATATCATAACTTAAAATATTCATACTTTAATTAATTTAATCATTTAACAATTAATTAATTAATTAAATACAAATATATTAAATATATGTATTATATTTACAATAAATATAAAATACATATATATTTATGATATTGGTCAAATATCTCAATTTGACAATTAATTAATGTGTATTTGAATTAATCTAACATTAAATACAAATACACAAAAATTAAGGAAATGACTATCGGGTCCCTACACATGTATTTTGCGTTTAACTTTTAAACGACTTTATAAATAATCAATATTATTTATTTATGTTGCCCTAGTGCTCTACGAGTATATTTCATTAGTGAGACTCTCTAGATTCAGGCATATCCATCAAAAAATCCAATTTGTGTCCATAATTTATCCACCCGTAAATTATGACGATCACGGATAAACTCGCTGAATCATACAGGTCGAGGTCATGGAAAATATATAATTCTTCTGTCACAGGTATCCGGATATATCCTAGAGATATAGATGTTAACGTCAAATCTCTATGGGGATTATCCCGTCGACGTCTCTATTACCAATCTCAAAAAGAACATTTAGAACTAGCTTCTAAACTGTACCACGGGCCCATGGGTTTTATCTGATTGCTAATCATATGGACTACCTAAGCTCTGATACACAGAACTGACGGATCCTATCTCGATACACACAGGACACCCTGAGGATCTATCCACACCCAACGAACAGGCGGAGGTCTGATCTAAATAGATCGGTGACGTGTCTGCCATCTAAGTGTGGAAGATGTCTCATGTGCCCACAGTGGTATCTCAAGTCGAAGAATCACAAGTGCTACTCAATCCGATAAGATTCTTATTGACGTTGGTGTACCATCCATTAAGAATCTTCGGTGAGTCGTTCAGTGTTTATCCACTATAAACACCTACACATCTATACTAGTCTCCAAGACTTATGGTTCATTGAGAAACCATTGGAATCATATATTCCAGTATACAACATGTACCGGTCTCAACGGGTTTACTATACTGACCAAGTAGTGTAAACCTTGACCAGGAACTGTTTGAGAATGACAACGTCATGATACAACTCAATGTCAGTTGCAGCGCTTTTGTAACAGTATCATGACTAGTAATTCCAAGGTCATTACTTATTTACCATATTAAAAGATACATTATATTATAGAAACTACATATATCATTCATAATAATAATGTTTTACAGAAGTATTCATAAAGAAATACAACCGGGAATTGGCTCTCTGAGCACCAACCCCAACAGTATGTTGCTCTGATTTTTTGTAAATTGTCTCACTTGATCTATCAGTTTCTATAATCTTGCTGCTTGACTTTGAAGCATTGCATTCAATGTAGCTTCCCGTTTCATGAACATGTCATCCAACCATTCTTCTCATTTCTTGAGCATTTCTGTCATCATTTCTATTAACCGTTCTTCATCTGATGGTTCTGGTTCTTGAGGAAGATCATAAGTTGATGGTGGATAAGATGGAGAATATGGTTAAGTGAGATATGTTGGTTATGCGTATGAAGGTCTCTGATAATTCTGCCACACTGAATTGTTGTTGTACATGCATTGATCGCTCGGGTGGTTACCATCACATATCACATCTGATCATTGCATTATGAAATGGTTGAGCAAATATTGTGTTGATTGGCTCTGACATCCATGGATAATTATTGGGCTGGATAACATGCCTTATAAAATCAGACTATGTCTCCCTGATATGGGGTGTATCTTCACCTCTTAACGCTCGTAATGCTTCCATCTCCCAATATGGATCCATTTTCAACCACCTGAAAAATAAAAATAAGAAATAAAAATTACAAATTACAAATTACAAATAAAAAAATAAAGAGAATTAGTAACTACTAAAATAGATAGCTTCAAAATTAATAACGTAAAAACTAAGTCTCTGGCGACTGGCAACGGCTCTAAAAACTTGATATGCGGTAAATGCACTATACGTAAGCACACGTATCACACAAGTAGTATAAAAATATTTATCCCAATAGGACTTAATTCTCACGATTATTAATTATTGATGCTATTTATTTACAAGTATCTAATTGGGTTTGGAATGGATTGTTCGTTGATTGAAGTTGGATTTGTTTAAAATAAATAAATAAATAAATAACACAAAGAAAATATTAAGGCAAATAAAAGAAAAGGAAAATCATCTAGGTTGTGAATCCACACAGTATTATTCTAATGATGTATTGATTCTCTTATATATGTGTAATATATTAGTTTGTTAGCCTGGAATATGAAGATATGCAAAAGCCTCTGTCGATGGTCGAATGCAAACAACCAAAGTAACCCAATTAACTATATTCCTATGTTAACTAAGTTACCTGAATTCATTAAGATCAAGTTCCAATTATGGCTATCCACGTCCGACAGATATATGTCTATCCTGTAAGGAAATCTCTAAGATGAGATCGTGTGCTATTGAATCTAAGGCTGAAATATAAAATCCCATTGTCAAGTTCATTATATATTTACCACATTAATCTTATTGGTGATCAGACAACAAGAAGCATTAAGGTCAAGATTCAATAAACAAGTCAATGTATTACATAAGATATAAAAAAATCAATTATTAAACTCATGAATATTATGTTTCATCATTTCCCAAGCTTAAAATATAATGTTGGGGTTAGGGGGATCGACATTTAATATTTCAAACCTATGAATCTCACTTATAAAATATAAATTGCCATTATTACCCAGTTCTGCTTTCTCATGAATTAACAATGTCAAACATATATAACCAGTCATATAGGCGGTATTCCATTTAGTCCAATTACACCGACCGTATAGGTGGTAACCGCTTGTCATATAAAACCGACCATATATGCGGTAATCCAATTTTATCATTAAACTGACCATATAGGCGGTAACATAGTCTGCCATTAATTAATCCAGATTATTAGATTCAATTCATATATTATAATTTAAGTGAGATTAACCTAAATTATCATATCAAAAGCTTCATCATTTTACCCCAGTGAAATTAAATTAGCTAGACATAAAAGAAAATAAAAACACACAAATTATCATTACTAAAAATAAAAATACATAATTATATATACAAACAAGAGACAATCCTCAATTTCCTTATTAGAAACCTTAAGGAAAGTATGAATTTATAAATGAAATCGGCTGGAATTTATAGGCAAAAATTAGCCTCCGCGTCGCGACGCAGAATACCTTGCGTTTCGCGATGCACATGAATGCTTGACACGTGTATGCGTATCGGATGGGCGTCACGATGCGTTAGGTCTATGGCATCGCGACGCGCTGTATAGTGGATGTCGCGTGTCGGTAGCTGGTACTTTCGGCACATGATGGTGATGTGTCGTGACGCCAAGGCCATGCGAGTCGCAACGCGGACATGAAAATTATATTTTTTTTTCCCTTCTTTGTCCGTTTTTTCATCGTGAAAATTGAAAATTATAAAATTATATAACCATTCACATATACAACCAAAATTCATCCAAAATACATGTATATCCAAAATACACCCATCAAGAAATGTAGGCCAAATGTCAAACTAAAGATCTCATGTAAAGGTGTCGATCATTTTCTCCAACGACTCTAAGCATTGTCTCTAATCGTCAAGGTTTTGCTAATGAGCTTAAGGAAGTAAAAAAGGTGGAAAGTTGAGTAAGATTGGTGGAGAGAGTGCCTATGCTATTTGAGAGAGAATAAAATCTAGCCATTATGTGATTGTGTTGCTCGTCCATATATGGCCTAGAACTGGATGATGTTGCTGCTTTAGATGCCTCAATTTCATCTTCTTCATTAGCAATATCAATGCATATCATCCTCGATCATTTGGAGCTGGAGGCCTCATGAGCTTTTTTATTTGTCTTCATACGCCAAACTCCGTCTACTTTCTCCCATTGTTTGGCATGGAACATGGCCAAAGTGATTCACTGGTAAGGAGGAATGATGAAGGATGGCTCATCATTAGCGATCAGAACATGATGTTTTAGAAGAATCTGGGTGATCAGAGAGTCATAGGGAAGACTTTGTAATGGGATGAGATCGGGCAATTTACATGTATTGACAAATAAGATACCCTATGTCCAGAGGAATACCAAGTCCTAAAGAACCCATGACCCAGATATCTAAAAATTTGACTGTATCAATGTGGCCTTTATGAGGTAAGGATAGACTGAACAATTTCAGTAAAAAACTTACATATCAAAGCCTAATTTAACCTTCTTAAGGACATGAATACCCGAATAAGGACAATGGATAAGAACGTATCTCTGCATGAATTCTATTACTTGAGTCTCAGAAATACCGTCAAGTTCACGAAATTACCTATGGGCGTAAATACAAACGGATCTGGAAATATAAGTATGGAGGAGACAATTAATAGAATTATGAGTCACGGTGAAATAAACTTTGTTGACCTCAATCCTAAAGGCTCCATGAGTACCGATAGGAAACTCCATGTTAGTATAAAATACTTTAACGAAATTTAGATAAATAGGGTCATAGATTTGACAAAGATGATTTAGCCCATGATGATTGATAATTTCATGATAAGAAAAGTCGACTAAATAATCAATATTGCAATGAAACTGTTTTGAAAACACTTTCTTTTTAATTTGATCATTGTAAATACGAGTTTGGTGAGCATTTTGAAAATATCGATGGGATCAAAATCAGGGTCCATTTTGCAAAAAAACAAAAACAAAAACAAAAACAAACAAACAAAAATTAGGGGTTTTGGCCAAAATGAGCTAGATTTTGAGGTTTTTTAAAAACGACGAAATGGATGCAAAATTGATCACCGTAAATACACTTTACACAAGCGCACGTATCGTAAAAATAGTATAAAAATATCGATCCCACGAGGACTTATTTCTTATGCTATTAATTATTGAAGCTAAATGTTTACTATCATCTAATTAGGGTTGGAATTGATTATTGTTGGTTGAAGATGGATTTAACTAAATTAATAAATAAAAATACAATAAATATAAAAGAAATTAATAAAAAAGAATCATTTAGGGTTGTGAATCCGTTCAATATTATTCTAAAGATGAATTGATTTTCCTATATATGTGCAATATATTAGTTTGTTAACCTGGAACATGGAGATATGAAAAAGCCTATTTCGATGGTCAAATGCAAGCATCCAAAGTAACTCAATTAACTATATTCCTATGTTAACTAAGAAACCCTGAATTCATTAAGGTCAAGTTCCAATTATGGCTACACATGCCCTACAAGTATATGTCTATCCTGGTGGAAAATCCCTAAAGTGAGATCGTGTGCTATTGAATCTAAGGCTAAACATAAAATCTCTTTGTCAAGTTCATTCTACGTTTACCATATCAATATTATTGGTGATTAGAAAACAAGAAGCATTAAGATCTAGATTCAATAAACAAGCCAATGTATCACATAAAATATAATAAAACCAATTATGAAAATCGTAAATATTGTGCTTCATCACGTCCCTAGATTAAAAATAAAATGCTGGGGTTAGGGGATCTACTTTTAATATTTCAAATCTAGGAATCTCACTTTTTATAATATATAAATCGTCATTTATTACCCAATTAATTTATCTCATGAATTAATAATGTCAAAACATATAAAACCAGCCATATAGGCGGTAACCAATTTTGTCTAGTCAAACCGGTCATATAGGCGGTAAATCAAGTTTGTCATATAAACCGACCATATAGGCGGTAACATAGTTTACCAATAATTAATTCAGATGATTATATTACAATTTATGTATTATAATGTAAATGAGATTAACCTAGATTATCATATTAAAGGCTTCACCATTTACCCCAGCGAAAATAAATTAGCTAAACATAATGTAAATAAAAACACACATACTTTTATTATGAAAAATAAAATTACGAACAAAAAATAAAACAAACAAGATACAATCCTTAATTCCTTAGAGATGAACCAAAGAGAGTATGAAGCAAATGAGAGGTGAGCACCTCTATTTATAGTAGAAGTTCTCATCTCTCAATTATTCATTACAACTTTCCAAATCAAATACAAACAACAAACTTCTACTAATTTCTTTCTTTTCTTTTTCTTTTTGACTTTTGATTTTTTTTTTGATCTTTTACCAAACATCTGTCACAATCCACTTAAAGTGAATTGTGACATTTATTTATTTTATTAAAATTACATGCAGCACACGTGACTTCATCATCCATTTCGACCTTGAAAACATCAAAACTAGAAATTCTTGTGAACATCAAAGTTGTAGGTCTTTGAGTCTTCTTTCATCTGGAACTAGAATCACCACAATCCGATATTGGAGTAGCTATAGCTAAAATACGAAAATTGCGCAAAGTTGAAATTTCCGAAATTGTACTCCGTTAGAACGCACTTCCAAGTTTCCAACCTCCAAAATCCAAATGTCAAGTCCAGTTTTGCCATTCTTTGTTCCATATTTCATCATTTTCGTCCTAGATTGATTTCATTGAGTCCCAATGTTATTTTAATCTGAAAAATGAAACACAAACACATCAAAACACTCACAATACTCCAGATAATTACAAAGTATTAAGTTAAAGGAGCAGTAAATATTGATATATTTTCTGCTTATAAAACATTATGAAGGATAATGATTCTAAACATTTCGTAGAATGATTTTAAAGAATAAATTTTAACAAAAAACACACCAAAAGATGTGAATCTAGAAATTCTAAAATCTATTTAACCTAAGAGTAATAAGTGAAAATGATAATCAAAAGATAGTAAGAAAGTAATGAAAATACCTTAGGAGAAGATTGAAGGAAGATTGAGGCAATTTTGAGAGAGTTTTGAGTGATTTTGGTGCATAATACGCGACTGGCGTCGATAAAGTCTCAAAAACATCGAGACCGATATAATTATTGGTATGTCGGTCTCTCAGATTGGTAAACGCTATCCGAGACCAGTATACTGATCCCAGAAGGTTTGCAAAGAGAGATTTGAGCTAGTTTTCGACAAAATAGCCTTCAAATTTAATTTTTAAGCATTTTTAATGATTCATACAAATTATTTATTAACTTAATGAGATCCATTAGCACTCAAAACAAATACTTTACATAAAATAAAGCACATCATGCATAATATCACTCAAATTAAGTCAATCTCCATGCAATTCATTTTCAACCAATAAGGATCAATGGCAAGGTATATTCAATGCAAAAATTCAACAAGATCACATATATATCATATAAATCAATAAGTCCTATGTGACACCAATTGATACTAAATGAGAATAATATTATGATTAAGGCATAGGATGATACCAAATTAAATTCAAATTGCCTAATCACTAGTATGAATCACAATCAAGTCCAATTCAAATCAATTGAACTAAGCATACTTATATAGGTTAGAGGAAACAATATCAATGTTTGAGTAAGCACGGATTTTACCTATTACCATTGTCGCTTAGTAACAAATCCACCAATTTTCAAAAGTCATTTATTTTTTAGGATTTCATTTGGCATTCTTTTCTTTTTGAGTTCTTTCCTCATTTGGGCAAGTCATTGGGATTAATTTGTATTTCTCATTGATTGACCATTCCTCAAGCTCCCCCCATAAAATACTGTAAGTATATTTTTTTACCCAAACTTTCTTGGGTATATAGGGGTTAGTCTTGGTTCCTTAATGAACTTATACATTCACTTTTATATTTTTATACATGCAATCAAATATTTTATGTCCTTTCTTATTGCATACATGACATGTGACATTTTCATCAAAAGTGATATGTGTATAAGAATTGGATGCCTTTATAAAATAATTCTTCAAAAATATTCATTTGATATAAGGCCTATATCCTAATCCTTCAATTTTAAAAGCGCATCTTTGGGATCCAATCAATATATTAAAATATTTCTCTACCAAAGTAAAGTTTGTTACAATGCTATGCAAATCCATAATCTTTTTATTCAAAACGACATTTTCATTCATAATAGATTTGCAATCACATATTTTTGAGCTAGATTGCATGCTAGATATGTTATTTTCAAGTTTTAGTTTTTCATCTTTTAAGCATGTGATATATTTTTATGCATTTCATTTTTCTCAACAAATGATGCATGATTATGTAATAGTGATGAGAGCTCGTTTTTAATCATTTCATGCTTCTTTCTAGGAAAATCATACAACTCATGTAATTTATTAAATGTGTCAAGAAATTCATCATATTCAAGGGAATCATGTACCTTTTCCTCATCGCTTTCCTCTTGAAAATAATCAATAGTCGTGAAAACAAGATTTGTTCTCTCTTTAGTTTCCTCCTCGAATGAGCTAGAGTCGCTATCATACCAAGCTGCCTTCATTACTTTCTTCTTGAATTTTCCTTTGAATTTTCACATTGGACAATCGGCAACTATATGATCCGGCTTTTCACATTCATAGCATATGACTTTATCTTTCTTGTGCTTCTGCGACCAATTTTCTTCCATCTTCTCATCCAACCTAGATTTCCCTTAATACATTTCAGATTTGAGAAACTTCTCGAAACTTCTTGTTCAAATGTGCCAACTCAACTTCACTATCTTCTTCTTCACCATTACTTGAGCTAGCATCTTCCCCTTTTTCCCTTTAGGTCCATCTTGAGCTCCATTTCATATTCCAATAATTTTCCCACTAAATAATCTAATTTCAAATTATTGATATTATTTGATTCTTTGATGGAGGATGTGCAAATCCTATACTCTTTAGGGACTGGCCTAAGAATTTTCTTCACTTGATCACTAGAGTCAATATTTTTCCCTAAAACACTAAGTTAATTCACAGACATTGTGAAACTCGAAATCATTTGCTCAATTTCTTCACCGGCTTCCATTTTGAAGCTATCCAACTTGCACATGAACCGGTTGATCTTTGACTCATTGACTTGACTTGTGCCCTCATTGACCATTTCCAAAGACTTCCAAAATTCATATGCATTTCCAAACTCCGAAAACTTGTTAATTTGACTTTGATCAATTGCACAAAGAAGATGGTTGAGTGTCTTAGAATTTATGGAAGCTTGCATGAATTCCTCATCGGTCTATTCAAAATGTGGCTTAGGAATATCCACATAATTGCTATCTTTCTTCATTGGCATTTTTATACCTCGTGTGATCACTTTGTAGGATTGCACATCAACGACATGAAGGTAGTTCAAAATCCTCATTTTCCAATAGCTATAATCGGTTCCGTTGTAGAAGGGAGGTCTAGTGGTTGAAAACCGTTGCAAGATTTGTTGAGTAGCTTGTAGAGGCCATGATCTATTCTCAGACAGTTAGGTCTTTGTTGAGAAAATCTCGCTCTGATACCAATTAAAATTACCTGTATATAACCAACAAATAACTCTATACCCAATAGGGGGTGAATTGGGTGATTATCTAAATTTGCGAAAAAATAATTCTTGCCGATTTTACACTACTAAGCTAGTAGTTTTACCAATTAAGCTTATCAATCAATTTATCAAACACAAGCTATGCTAAATAACATGGAAAGATAATATTAAGCTTGTTGTAGGAGCGAAGCGGGGTTTACCGTTATGCCTATGATGTTCGGCGAATACGACACTATTGGGCTCGCAGCCCATAGAGAGTACAATGTAGCCCACGAGGGACTAAACCATAGAATAAAGGAGTCGTCACCCAGTGTGAACTGGGAAAAAATTTAAGGCCGCACTCACTCCTCGCAAGGGAAGACCTCAAACCGTTGGGTTCGGAATGGTCCCTTACTTATGCCAGTATAATAGACGGGTTCACATAATGGTATAGCCAAGTCTTATGCAGTTCATGCAAGATAATTCAAATAAACACACAAATTTGCACACCCATAAACATTAATAAAAGCAAATTAAGTTACGAAATACAAGGTACGATAACAAGAATTATAATAATCAAAAGTAAATGAAGCGTCAATAAATAAATAGTAAATAAAAGTGGGGTTAATCATGTATATATGAGTATTTCCTGAGTGGTACGTGGAGTTGTATCCCAAGTACAGACTGCACTACCGTCTATTCGGATTCGGCTACGGAATTTACGTCTGGGTTTCCATCCGATATATCGTAAGGGATAATAACACACATAAACATTAATGTGATAAAAAATAGGCATGAAATAATATAATAATGCATATGCAGATAATCACCAACATGAACAAATAAAATAAAGGCGAAATAAAAAAATAAATAACGTACTAAATGCAGAATAATAAAATTACAATAAAAATAAATAGACAAAAAGCTAAATAGTAAAATAAATGCGAAATAATAAAATAACAATGAAAGCGAATAAATAAATAAAAAGATAAATAACACTAAATAGATTAAAAAAAAAAGTAAATAACAAAATGCCGAAGGAAAAATAATGTGAGCAGAAATTTGGCCGTCTTTGATGTAGGACTTCGCATACCCGGCTGGACGTATTTCACGTCTAGCTAGACATGCAGCGTCCCGGAACTATAAAATAAATATGGTAAGGGGTGCCCTCAGGTCTTACCTTTTAAGTTGTTTTCTTGGAAGTGCGTTAGGCCGTCGCCGGAAGGATTATTGGTTTACTGTTTCGCTGTTTTTGCTCACTGCTTCACTGTTATTTCCCTATTTTTTGGCTACTATTTGCTATTTTGGTTGTTTTTTGGTGATTTTTAAGGACTGGTTTTGGGTTGTTTTTTGCGGTTTTTAGGGACTGATTTTGGGTTGTTTTTTACCGTTTTTAGGGATTGTTTTGCTGCTGTTTTCGCAGTTTTTAGGGACTGGTTTGCTGCTATTTTTAGCTGTTTTCAGGGACTATTTTGCTAATGTTTTTGTTGTTTTTATGGACTGTTTTGCTGCTGTTTTTTGCGGTTTTATGGACTATTTTTCTACTTTTTGCGGTTTTTAGGGACTGGTTTTGAGTGCTGATTCTCATTTTTTTCTGGTTGGTTGCGGTCTTCTGTTTTGGTTGTTGATTCTCGATTTTTCCGGTTTGGTTGCTTTTGGTGATTGAGCTATTTTTGGTGGTTTGTGTTTGGTTATTTCGGCTTTGGGTGGCTTTTGTTGGTTTGTTGTTATTTGTTATTTTATTTCACGGCTGGTTGGAGAGTTGTTTTGTTGCTGGCTGTTTTATTCTTTGGTGATTGGCTTCAAGGGGTCTTTTGTGTGTTGTTGTTTCGGTCCAAGAAGAATAAGAAGAAGAGAAATAGGGTTTTTTAAGTTGTTTCTTATGAATTTTTGTGTGTGAACCCCCCCCCCCCCTTCCAAGATGAAACTTGGTCCCTTTTTATAATGATTTGGATGGATCTCCAAAAAGGGAAACAAATCATGGAAAATTATTTTGGAATATAATCTTATGAATTTGGTGATAGAGATCTCAAATCTTTTTAATTGGAAAGTCTTGATGAGGGAATTTTAGCATGTGTTTTGCATGGGATTTTAGCTATTTGTGAAGGTTTGGGTGTGTAGATGGTGGATTGTATAGGCCTTGGGCATGTGGATGGTGGATTGTATGGGCTTTCATGGGTTGCAGGGGTTTTGAGCTGAGGCTAAGGTTTGAAACAGCGGTTGAGCGAGTCTGAGGCTGGCTAGTGAGTCCGAATCCAATGACGTGCTAATTTTGGGGGTTTTCTTTCCTTCCGGCATTCGTTTCCCGCGACTTCCGCAACTTTTCAGGTAGTGCCTCCATACGAGGCTCATCATCGGGCTTATGTAAAAATGCTTTGTCTACACTTGCGATAAAATAAATAGATAGAGTTAGAGAAATTGACACTGATGATTTATAGTAGTTCGGCCAACAATGCCTACGTCCACTCCCTCAAGCCGCACTTAAAGACTTCCACTAAGTTGAATCCACAACTTACACCAAGTTTTTTGTGGCTCACCCGCAACATAGAGTTTTGTCCCTTAGATTCACTTCAAACCTTTACAATGAGTTTTGTTCCTAAGCACACTCACAAACCTTTACAATCCACCCATTTGAGTATACCCACTCATAAAAATATTTCACAACCTTAAGAGTTTGATTATGAAGATTTTACAATACTACTTGGGCACTCACAAAAGATAAGAAGATTCAAGATGTGAGTTGTTAACCTAAGTGTTCTAAGCTCACTACTGAAGATATGAAGGTTTAGTATGTGAGCTTGAGTATGAGAGTGTGATAATAAAGGTTTTGTAAACACTATGTTTTTACCTTAGAAGAAATTGTATAAAGGTGTAAGATCTGTGCAAAAATAAATTTGGGGCTCAATATATAATGAAGGTGTAAACTACCTCAACTGTTCTATCTGAGACCAATATGTCGGTCTGCAGAGGCTGGTATGCTAGTCTGTCAAAGTATAATGGCTATATTACCGGATTACTGATTGGTATAGAGGGTAGAACCGGAACTGAACCGGTTGGAACCGGACGGTTCCTGTTCCAACCGGTTCTAGTTTCGATTCCGGAACCGGAACCGTGATTGACCGGTTCGGTTGGGGTTCCACCCCAACTGAACCGATCAAAATATAGGAACCCTCCCAACGGCTACTAGCCGTTGGGTTTAAGGAGCAGGGAATGGCAGTTGGCCATTAAAAAAAATTATATTATATAATTCCTATTATACCCCTAATAACGGTAATAAAACGGTCATATTTAGGGGCATTTTTGTATTAAAAAAATTCTAAAACTCTATAAATATGATTCATTTTTCATTATTTCAACACACCAATTTCTCAACTCTCTCAATTCCTACAATGCTCTTATTCTCAATCTCAATTAGTTATTATCATTCGCAATTAGTCAATTTTCTTATTCTTCTTACTTATTTCTTAAATAAAAAATGGCAAGCTCATCTGAGAACATAATGTCAAATATACCAACCCAAGAGAGCGGCCCTAGTGTCGGTTTACAATCACGGAGAAAAGAAGTTAAGGCTCGTTCCTCGGATGTTTTCAAAATTCATTTTCATTTAGACCATCAAGACGATGAAAGTTCAAGAGCAGTTTGCAACCATTGTGAGGTTTCCTACAAATTTTCTGGTGGATACGGCAATATGATCAAGCACCTGGAAAGACATCATGTGGTTGAACTTGGAATTGATACGACGCAAACTCAAATGGCCATGTACGCATCATATAGTAGAGGTACGAGTGCTGTAGATTTATTTAAATATTCTGACGCAAAAAATAGAGAAGAATTTACGAAATTAACTTGTATGGCACATCTTTCTTTAAGCTTTGGTGAAAAATTTCATTTTACTAATTACGTGCATAATGCTTTAAATCCTGCTGCATGTAGAATGGCTCGAAACACAACAAAACGTCATATTTTTAAATTATACAAAGATGGTAAAATTATTTTAAATGAAATATTTAAAGAGATTAAAGGTCGTATTTCTATATGTTCTGATATTTGGAGTGACCATTGGAAAACACACTCATACATGGGTGTGACTTGTCATTGGATTGATGCATCATTTACCATGCAAAAACGACTTATTGCATTTAGAGTTTTTGATGACCAACATACTGCACAAAATATTTATAGAATGATTAAGGTAATTTTTGATGAATATGGTTTAGTAGATAAAATTTTAACAATTGGATTTGATAATGCATCTGCAAATACTGCATCCATTAATGATTTAAAAGAAATATGTCAACCAAATTTAGGGGGTTGGTTTTTTCATATTCGTTGCACATGTCATGTCCTTAACTTATGTGTTCAAGATGGTCTGAAATTATTATCACCTTTCATTGATCCTATTAAGATGACACTTAATTGTATTTGGTCATATTCTCAAGTTAGGAGAGAATGGGCCAAGTTTTGTAAAATAAATGGTATTAAACCGATTAAATTTTCAAGAGATGTTCCAACACGTTGGAATTCAACTTATTTTCTTTTATGTCAAGCATTACAATACAAAGATGCATGTTTTTTTCTCAATATGTTCAAAATATCACACTTTTTCCTAATCAATGAGATATTTGTGAAAAAAATTTAGATATTTTAAAAAAATTTAATGATGCTACTTTATTTTTTTAGCGGTGTTTATTATCATACAGTACATTTATTTCTTCTTGAAAGTTTGAATATTTTTGGTACTCTCGATGAACATGTTGACAGTAGTGATCCTAATGATATTGTTTTGTTCGAAGCCATTACTACTATGAAGGTAAAATGGTTGAATTATTTTAGAGAAATTCATTAACTTTATCTTATTGCTGCTGTTTTTTATCCTAAATTTAAATTAGAAGGTTTGAATAGTGCTTTACAAGCTTACTATGATTATTTAGGAATATGAAATGAAATTGATATTACAAGAATAATAGTGAGATTAAGAAATGATTTAATTAAGTTATTTAATGATTATATTGTAAGATATAACTTAGGAACATTAGGTGAATCTAGTAGTAGCGAACCGGTAATTCAAACAAGACTTAGTGCAGGGGATCGTTGGTTACTGCAACGAAATAAAAAAGCTAGGGATACGACAACTAATAACCCCGAATTAGATAATTATTTATCTACAAATTTCGAGTTTCATACTGAAAGTTTAGTTAGTAAAAATGTTAAAATCCTTGAATGGTGGAACCAACATCAAAATATATATCATGTTTTATCTATTATTGCTAAAGAGATATTGGCAACACATATTTCCACTGTTGCGGTTGAGCAAGCCTTCAGCTTGGGAGGCAATATATTGGAAGCTAGACGATCTTCATTACATCCAAGCACTCTAGAAGCAACAGCTTGTGTGGATGATTGGACTCGAGCTGATCTGAGACAATAAGAAGATGCCCCCGATGATTTTGAAGACTTGTTCGATAATGCATCTGCAACAACAAGTGCAAGTGGAACCGGAGCTGAAGGATCAACTGATAATGATGATTAATATTTGATAATTACAAAATTGTAAATTTCCAAAAGGGGAATATCTTATAATTGTAATGGAACTACGTGAGCTTTGATTCCTCTCACCCCTGGAGGATACGTAGGCAACTTAAGTTTTTAAAATTTAAGTTCAAGCTCTTCAATTTGATAATTTTATTTATTTATTAAATTAATCTAAATTATTTTAATTTATTTTCGAATTTTTTATATAATTAAAAAAAAAAAGGTTCGAACTTTACCGGAACCGGAACCGTCCTGTTCGATTCCGGTTCGGTTCACGGTTCCGGTTCCACTTAAGTGTGGAACTGGGAACCGGCCGGTTCGGTTCGGTTCTGAACCGGAACCGAACCGCCGGCCAGGTCTAATAGAGGGCACATGATTGACAAGAAAATTAAGGTATGTTTGTTTGATTAGGGTATAGATAGAGTGTTCACAATAAGTTGATAGTGCGAAACAAATGACGTTGCAATCAACTATGTGAAGAACAAGCTGAGTAATTGGAAAGATTATGGGTTTGTATTGAATGGTGAATATATGCATATGTGTTGTTCTGCACACATTCTAAATTTAGTTGTCTCAGATAATTGGAAAAGACACAACACTAGTATAGAAAATATATATCTGCATTAATGCTGTTAAGAATGTGAGATCTTCCACTTCGAGGATACAAATATTTAAACAATGTGTAGAGCATGATAAAATAACCTACAAAGGAACTGTGATTATGGATTATCCAAAGGTGGAACTCCACATATTTGAAGTTAGTGTCTGCATTAAAGTATCAGACAGTATTTAATCGGATGACTGACAAAATAGGCTTTATGATTTGTACTTCCAAGAAGATGAAAATAGGAAAAGAAGGTGAGGAATTGCGAACCTATTATGCATCAGGTATGTAAAGGTAGCGAAGAAAACCATTAATCATATATTGATGGGTCAATTCTATATGGAGGTGAATGTAAATTTGGACATCCTTTAGACAAGAATGTCAAGCTCTTTTTATGGGGCTTACTAAAACCTTAATACTTGTATATGTTGAATATATTGGTTTTAAAAAGTTTATTCAAAAGAATAAAATTACCAAAATCAGAAAATTAAATACAGAACCTGACTTTTCCTAATGACACTTTTAATGCAGGTTTTGACCCAGGCAAGAATCAGATTCACTATCCTTATGACGATTAACTCAACTAAGGTACTTATGGTTCTTAACTATCATCTCTCAGGATACAAAGATCATTTGTTCACGTAGGAGTACTCCAAATAAGAACAATGAACCAATTTTAGTTTGAAACTATCTCTTGAATTTTATGGACCTCTAAATTTTCTCTTAGTAATTCTATTAAATCTCAGTATAGATATCAATATTTTAATCATTTTAAAAAAAAAAAAAAAAATCATCAGCAAAAGGTTATTTAGAGGAATGAAGGGATGTAAATGAAGAGATATCTTTTGTTCTTATAGTTGCATCTTTGTTAAAGGTCACATTATTTCACACATGATCTTTCACTTTTCATATTCAAATTCAAATGAACCACTATATTTCATCATATATCGATACTATTAAGAGATGAATTTTTTCACTTTAAAGACATATTTTCCATAAGGTATTTTTCTCTTCCCACAAGGTATCTTTCCACAAAGCACCTGTTACTTGCCTAATTTGAGAGCATCTACTATGTTTTGTGTAGGATACCATGGGCCTCCCTGATATAACGTTAAGTTGTAACCTTAGTTATCACCGATATCTTATTTCATTAAAAAATTGAATATAAATAAACTACAAATGATAAAAGGGTAGTTACCAATTAGGGATAACAAACCTATACCTTAAAATATAAGTCATTGATTTATTTAATGTTAGACTTAATCCTAATATTAATTCTAATGGGATTAAATTCTATCACCCTTTATCTGTTCATTCCCCCTAGAATAAAACTTGTCCTCACGGTTGAAACATTAAAAGGTACCACCACCAGGGTCAAACACTAGGATAGTCTCATTGTTGTAAACTACTGGCATAATATCCAATTCCACAAACCTAAGCTACTATCAGATACTATCTATTTTCATCAGTTGATGTTCCCTCATATGCATGGAAGATACTATCTATTTTTTCTATTATTCATGCATAGTGACTGGAATGATTAATCTGAGCTCACTCTCTAAACGATCAAAAATTAATCTAAGCTTATTACGTTTATATTCCATAACTTCATTCTGATAAAAGTTGTTACATGTCTAACTTTAGGCACTACTACAAAAAGGCATAAAGAAGTCGGTTTTTAAATGATGTCTATTAGTTTAGACATCGGTTTCAAAAGTGTTTTCTATTCAAGTGTTGTTAAAGCTTTCTTCTTTTTAGATCATGCGAACTCATAATACACTTGAACTAATAATATATGATTTCGAATTACTCATGAGGAGAATATAATTCACTCGTGATCTTTTACTTACATTAACTGGATCCCACTCAAAATTATGTTATAAAATAACATATCATAAATTATTTTTTCTAATCATTTTTCTATAATATTACTTATTTAATGGTTGCACATTTTATCTTTTATATACATATTCAATCTAATTTAGTTTAGATCGAAACTAACTAAAGTTTAGTGATATATATATTAGTCGAAGTTCCGAAAATATATAGTAGTCATATAGTTACAACGATGCTTCCGACATTAAGATGTGTCACTGTTTGTGGTATATTCTCAAATAAAGTTCTTGGTCAAGATTTACTGACACGAGTCCATTAGTAAAATCTGTTGAGACCAATACATATCGTATATCGAGATTTGATCCGAGCGTTTATCCCAATGAACCATGAGTCTTGGGAGCAAACAAATGGGTATTTATTTGATGAGCATTGAATGATTCACCGGAAATATTCCTAATAGATGTCACACCAACATCAATTAGAATCTTCTCGAGTAGAGTTGCATATCTAGTCTTTTGACTTGAGAATTGAGATACATTGTGGATGTATGAGTGAACCTCTACATTTTGACAACAGTCATATCACCGGTCAATTTAGACCAGATCACCACCTGTTTGTTGTGTATGGACCAATACTCATGATATCATGTGATGTATCCATAGAGGATTCATCAGTCTCGTGTGCGGGATTTAGGTATCCACTTTGTGATTCTTTAAATCTTTGGCCGAAGTAAACTTTGAAAATAAGTTTCGATTAATTATCTAGAAAATCACGAATATGTCGCGACATACATTAATAATACATAACGGAGATTTGATGTTCTCATATATGTCTATTGTATAATTCAGATAGCCTATGACTGGGGGACTATACGATATGCCTAGAGCTCGACTTGTATAATTCAGCGCGGTTATTTGTGGTCATCATAATTTGCGAGTGGGCGAATTATGAAATCGAAATATATTTTGTGATAGATAAATCTGAACCTAGAAAGTCCCACTAATAAATATACTTTTAAAGCACTATGGCAATTATTAAGAGTATTACGGATTATTTGTAACATTACACATGCCATAGTATTTTTACATCTTAAGTGTGTATGTATATGATACATAATTTGATTGGATACACATTATGTACAATTAAATTTTGACACATTTCAAATAAATAATTATTTAATTAATTAAAATTTAAGGAATTTAATAATTATATATTAAAAAATATTCTTGGAATATTCTTTAATTAATTAATTTGTTAAAGCTTAGAAGATAATCTTTGTAACATGGCAAAATAATAGCCATAAATTTCAGAAATATTTGGCATTATTTTTGTTCGTGTATTTGGCTTAATTTTAGTCATGTATATTTAGTGTCAAAATGATAAAATTGCCCCTTCCTATTTAATAGATGAATTTCGGCCATGGCTATTGGAGATGGAAAATTTGTTTTCCATTTTAGGTTTTGGCTTCAGTTTAAGAGAGAACGAAATTAGTGCTTTTAATTTGTTAAGTCAAATATCAAATTGGAAGCGTGCATGGATTGTTTATGAGCTTAAATAAAGGCTTATAAGGGATTAAAGTTAATTCTTATTGTCCTCTGTATTGTAAATTATTTACAATCGGTTCCTAATTAATTACATGATATATAGCTTTAATTCATGTTTATTTGATGTGTTTGGAATGATTGAAACAAAATTAATTTGCCTAGATATGAGTGTGTAAAGTAAAATTAATTAGGGTAATTAGTGTAATTAGACCTAATTAGGATGTAGGATACCAAATTATCATTCTAAGGTTACTTGAGCAACTCCTTGGCGACCTAAAATTATTCTTAAGTTATTGTATATTGGTGGACTCTCAATTGTTAATTAGGGATTTTGATTTATATGATTTTAAATTAATTAGGAGATTAGTTTGATTTATTATGTAATTAATTCAATTATAGCTTAATTTGTGAAATTGAGATGTTGTTGATGAAATTGGATGTGTAGTGATGCGTAGAAAAATTCCTGAAATTTTCAAAATTATTCCGGAAGTGTTTTGCAAATTTTGGGGAAATCATAATTTGCTAAAATTATGATTATTTGGCCATTACTACATTACTCTGAGTACTGTAGTAGTGCATATAGTGCATATAAAAATTCTCTAAATAATTTCGAAAGCGTTTTGAGAATTTTTCGCACTATGGACAAAATAGTAATTTGCTTAAATCAAAGTGATCAGATACTACTACAGTAATTGAATCACTCTAGCAGTGGGCTAGTTAGATATCTTAGCTGATCCGATTGTCTGGTTATTCTGGTCATTCGATTCGACAATCTAGTAAATCGGTTAACGTATAATCGTAAAAAGTGTTGTCAAAAATTTTGTCTTGAGTTTTATGTATAATCACACTTTAATATTTGATAATAATGAGTGATATGGGTGAAATATGGATAAATTAGAGGTATATGATACCGATTAATTTATTCGGATTAAAAATATTTTAAAAGTCAATTTCGTTTGTCGATGCGCTTCCGTCGCATTTGTCCCAATAAAAATTGTATCCGAACGAGTCTAATCTTGTATCTATAACAGATTTCATGCAAGAATATATGATATTATAATACAAATTAATATTTAAAAATGCAATTAGTCTAGACATTTCTTGAATTTTTGGTTCCGCCTCAACGGAAAACATAATGGAATCTTAATTATTAAGTTGAGTTACGTTTTCCCGTGTAGATCTAGTGGAAGGCAAATTATAAAGCTAAAGAAATGAGATGTGCATAGTTGTGTGTAGAGAATATTGATTCTCCTATCACGACAGCTATAAGTATTGTATATCGGATCTCCCGTCTAGTTAAAATATTATTGAATAATTATTTTAATATACGATATTATGACTTATAACATAAATATTATCATTCATCGCTTACCATAAAAAGTTATTGTGTACATATTTATCTTGTATAAACAATTGTTACATATTTGATACAATTAGTAGTGTCATTGATGTAGAGACAAATATTATGAAAATATTCGGTAATGTAAATAATTTAGAATATTAGTTTATGGGATTTTATCACTTAAACATTGTATGTTTATCTCGTATAGTAAATGATGGTCTGATACGAGATCACACCGCATATCCTTATCCATTTAATGAATATTGCATTCATAGATGTGATCAAATCTCATTTAACTAATGATCACCATTGGACTGTAAATTTTTTAAACTAATACATTGGATGTTTGTAGTTTAATGAATAAAATTGTTCGAGGTAGTTTTCTTTACTTTGTAATTTTATCGATGAGTTGTCATCACTTAGTTATATGTTTAAAAAAAAAACATAAATTGAATATCTTAGGGGATTCGAGGAATTTTCAATCTCTTCTAATGAGACTCGGCTTGAATATTTTGATTGATTCAAAGAATTTCAATCTGAAGTTTGAGCACTATACCTTTAAAAATTCATCGTAAGTCTTTGACACAGTCAAATATGTTTTGATACGATTAAACTGATGCATTTATGAGCAATTCAAAATTACCCTTATTTAATATTATCATTCTACAACTCCATCATGATGGAATGGGTTAGTAGGAGCTTGAGTATTATCGAATTATTTTTCGATACTTTTAGGATTACGCTTCAATAACACTGATTTATCTTTTTCATTAAGTGAATTAGTTCCTTGTAACCATCTCTCTGAGGAATCGACACCCCAACTATACTGCGACACCCCAACTTTTAGGGTTACGCTTCAGTGTGACCATTCTTTTTCGGAGGCATCTTCACTTCTTGCACCAATTTTTCCCACTGTGGTCGTCAAAAACTGTTCGCACAATTTTTTGTTGATAAGCGTGTAAGGTTCCAAACCTCATGAGACAAAGTCCTAGAAATTGGGTGTTTGATTCCAAGAAAATGCCTTCAAGTGGCGCAAGCACACAGATTACAGCCCTAAAGATTACAAAGTTAAAAAACACATTAAATTTAAACTACTTGCTCATTTTTAGTCTTTTTTCTTGTCCTCCTTCTATTTTCCTACGCCTGAGCCCTTTATAGTGTAAAGTCCCGCTAATCGCTCAAGCGGTTTCGCTTTCTTCGACCCATCAAACCCCCACTTCTCTTACTCGTGCGTAATTGCTATATCATGCATGCAACCACTGGGTCGTGCGTGCAACTGTTGGGTCGTGTGCTCTAATAACCGCTAGATCGTGGGGATTGCTGCCAGACTGTGCAATAACCGTTAGATCGTGGACCTAATCGTAACTACAAGACACCTTCGCATATTCGTTCGTTCTTCTTTCATCGTTCTTCACTTGTTGGAAGATTCTTTCTTCGTCCTTAACGATTCTTTACCCATTGGTCGAATCGTCCTGGGTTGCATCGTCCTTAGTCTTTTCCTTCTTCATTCTTCGTCCCGAATAATGCCATGCCTCTTCGTCCTTTAGTAATTATTTTCTTGTTAACGGCTAGAGACTAAAGTGGGCCAAAAAATGTTGTCTCAGTTTACTCTCCATTATCATTGCTCTTAATTCAATATACTTAGGCCTTTGCTGCATGGTAATAATCAAGCAACCATTATTCACGAAAAAGATTGGATTATTACACCATATCAAACCAGAGCATCCCCTGCACACTACGAACGTCAAATTAAGCAAACAATTTTTTTGAAATAGTTGGAAACCTCATTGCCAAACCACCTTTTCCGGGCTTAAACGGTTAAAAGAAACGCACTCAATGGATTCGAACCCAGGCCAAGACATGCTAAAACAAAATCACTGATTCTCTACTAACAAAATGATCAAAAGTTTAACAGATAAAATCTCAACATAAATATTTGTAAAATGAAAACACCATAATAGATCTAAAAACAACATGAGAAATTATTTAAAACACCAGGTGCTTCACCTATCTAACCCTTCTTCATTCAAGCTTTTTACTTCTCGGATGAGTTGGGTCCTCTCTTCTTTCCAAATCCAACGACTGCAACGAGAGAAAACAACCATCACAAAAAACATAGCACTAAAAACTAGAAGTCATAACCATAATCAAACCAAACCAAACCAAACCAAACCAAATCATTTTCACACTAAGTGAAATCGGCTACCATTGTTCTCTATCTGAACCATAGAATATATTAATTGTTTCATCATTGAACCTAACGAACTGTGTCGGTTGTTAAACTCATACAGTTTTAACTTCTAACAGAGTGGATGCCTTTTTAGCAAACCAAAAAAGCTACATGTGGCTATACGGATACTGGGATTATATTTCAAATTCAAAATGGCCTATTCAACAAGGAAGATATTATTAAATTCATGAAAATGAATCTATATCAGCACATAAAAAGAAGAAGAAGAAGAATAACTATATAATGAACTTACAGAAAATCAATCAAAACGACAGCTCAGATCTACAAAACTGGTTAATAAGCAAAACATATTCAAGTAAGAGGAAAGGGAGAAAGACCTGCAGTGACGAAGCGGCGGTTGTATTGCATACGCTTATGGGCGCGGCCACGTGGCTTCTTCTTCTTGTCCTGTTTAGCAACTTTTGGAGTTTGGCCTCTCACCTTACCGGCACGAGCCAGAGATCCGTGAACCTTACCTGTAAAATCATAACCACCAGCAATCTATTAGTTTTGAGATTAAAACAAGAAACGGTAAAAAAAAAAAAAAAAAAGCAAATAACAGAGATTTTTCAAAGAGCAAGCTTACCCATAGCTGATCTGATGCTTTGAGGAATCCTGGCTGTTGCCTGCTGCTGTGCTGTGAGAGTCTTTTCTCGCTTGGGAGAACTAGATAGAATCTAGGGTTAGGGTTTTGGGCGAATAAATACAGCGAGTCACTTTGGGCCTGCTTTTAACCCAATATGACAATCGGGTTGCTTTAATCTAGGGCTTTCAGTTAAACTTTGGTGTTTCGGGGCTATTTTGAAGTTAAAAATTCTAGTTAAAATATTAAAATACCCAAACTAAGATCGTAAATACCCAACTAAATCAACAACAAAATACAACCTTTTATACATTACTCTAACCAAATCTTCAACTATACAGCCCAAACTCGATTTTGGGTTCTTCAAGACGAGCTATCAACATGATGGACAATCTTTATAGGTGAGCACAATTCAATGGGATTTAATATAATTATAAAAAAAATAATTGTAATTATTCGTTTTTTTTAAAATGTAATTGTACATTTTTTTATGAAAAAGTTATAATTTTTTTATTTGTCGGTTCGATTCGACACAATTCAGTTTTTTCAATTTGTTAATAATAACAAAAAAAAATTATAAAATTAATAATATTCACTGAATATAATATTTACTTAAATTTTTTAATATTGTAACTCTTCTAATTATCACAACAACACTAATAAATTTTTTTCATAAAATATAATAATCATTTAAATTATTAAAATTTAGGAAAATGAAAAGAATAATAAGTTTAATAACCAAAGTAAAAAAAAATTATAAATATTTCAAAAAATTAATCATCACTAAACACTAAATAAATTAAATAATATAACAAATATAATTATAAAATAACAACATAATATGATTAGATTTTAAAAAAATCAATAAATTAAATTATTCAATTAATCCGGTTCGGTATTTTAGTTAAAAATAATTTCTAACTCGTTTGTTTGGATTTTTAATTAAAATATCGAACAATTATTTTTGAAAATAAAAAAATTATCACTTTAATTCGGTTTTTTCGGATTTGAATTTTCAATTTCAATTACTTTTTTATCTACTCCCAACAATCTTCATGTTGCCAATAATGAAAAAAAATAGGATGGAATAGGTCATGTTTTACCTTGGAAAATGAAAACATAGTAATTAGAACGCGAGGCTGGGATTGGTCGGCTACGATACTCTGACGATCAAAGTTAGTACTAGTGATGATAGAACAATAATATAGCTCAAGTTGGGGAAGAAAAGCGTGCTTACCCTATAGAAGAAATTACTTGACCTTTATATACGGGTGTCCTTGAGGTTGAGGACATCTCTGTGTGCCAACTCCGTTAAATGCACTAAGGGCAACCTATACCCATTGTGGCATTTTTCACTGTCCGAGGATCCGTGAAACAAGTTTTCAATGGGTCTAGTGGTATTTGCTACCATCAGGTTCTTGAAAATGAGAATTCATCAGGTTTAAGGCTTCATCAAAGGCTGATATTATTTTCTTTATAGGCATGTGTTCACGGTTGGTTTTCGTCTTAGGGACAATAGTGGAATATTGTTACCGGGATTCAACTTTCCTTCAGCAGTGAATTTGTTTGGTTATGAGGAAACCAAAAGCAAACATCGGTAGTAGAGGAGAAGAGCATGCAGATTAACACAAGAAGTTAACGTGGTTCGGCGGATTGACCGGCGTAAACACACACGTATAACGCAAGCGCACGTATCGTTCAAGTAGTATAAAATTATCGATCCCACGAGGACTTAATTCCTACTGTTGTTATTAATTATTGAATCTATTTATTTACAAATATCTAATTGAGGGTGAAGAGAATGATTGCTTGATTGATTTGGTTGATTGTAGTTTTGCAAAATAAATAAATAAATAAAAAGACAAAAGAAAAAACTAAAGAAAATAACAAAAGACACAGAGATCTATGGTTGTGAATCATTCTAATATCTTTTAAAAGATGAAGTGATTATTTTATGTTTGTGTAATAAATCAGTTTACTAACCTGGAACAATAAATTATGCAAAAGCCTATGTCGATGGTCAGACGCAAATACCCAGTTTAACCCAATTGAACCATATGTCTATATCAACCAAATATCTGGATTCATTAAGTTTAAGTTCCAATTATGGCTACCCCCGCCCGACAGGTATATGTCTATCCTGTAAGGAAATCTATTAAAGGGTTATCTATCCTCAAGGAAGATCGTGGGCTATTAAGTCTAAGGCTGAAACCTAAAATCTCTATGTCTAGTTCATTTTAGATTTACCACATCAATCTTATTGGTGATCAGACAACAAGAAGCATTAAGCTTAAGACTTAATAAGTAAACTTTTAAATTACCCAAACTATAAAATAATCCCTATAAACCGGTAATATTAGAAGTCATCACAACCCCAGATAACTAACACATAACTAGGGCTAGTAAAAACTTAAAAGTAAAAGACATAAAGTAAAAATGTTGAAAAGTAAAAAACATAAAATAAAAGCTGAAAAGTAAAATAAAATGCTAAGGTAAAATGATCAACTTTTACTACTACTAATTCAGATATCTCCCATAAAATAATATATAAACTTGTGATAATATTACCAACCGACCAATCTGGCGGTATCCTGATTAAGTCAAATTAAGTCCAACCAGCCATTAAGGCGGAACCAAAATTAAATTACCAACCGACCAATCTGGCGGTATCCTTGATTAGTCAGGTTTAAACCAGATTAAAATTAAATTACCAACCGACCTATATAGCGGTATCCTTTTAAGTCAATATTCTAAATAGTGAATATATTATTTTTAAGGGAGATTAATATAAATAGTAACAGTAAAAGAATTACCTTTCACCCTAGCTGGGGAAGTTACCTTCTCATGGTGAATAATAAAAACTGTAAAAAGTAAAAAGTAAAAATTAAATTACTATTATTACAAAACGTAATTAAAATTATTTACAAAACTAAAAATTAAAAACTAAAAAAACTAAAAAAACTAAAAGAATCTAGAGAGAGAAACTCTCTCTTTAGATAGAATAGAAGAGAGAGTGTGGTAAAATCAATTCTGAAATTTGAAGCTGAATATAGGCGCGGGTAGGCTTCGGGCGTCGCGACACCGAGGGCTTTGGCGTCGCGACGCTTGGAACAGTGATTCGTGGCATGCTCTCGGCTTGACATGTGGCGATTCAGATAAGAGGATAAGGCGACACGTGGCGAGGCGGCTAAGAGCTCAATGATTATGCTGACGTGGCGATGACGTGGCAAGGCGGCTGAGATCAATTGTCGGCACCGTAGGATTGTGACACGTGTCACGACGTGATTGGCTGATGATGACGTGGCATGTTGACTCGGTTGACCTGCTGACGTGGATGATGACGTGGCAAGATGCGTGGAAGAGTTGACTCGTTGACCGGATGACGTGGCGACACGTAGGATGACACGTGGCACACGTGGAAACAGTAATTGTCGGCTGTAGGCATTGCATTTTCGCATGTGAAACCGATGATGAGTCTCAGTTGGAGGCACTACTTTTTAGCTAAGGATATTGCGGGAAACGGAGGTCGGAAGGGGAAATCCGAAATAAGTACGTCATCAAGTTTATTTCACAAGCTCACTGTCTTCGTTAGTGCTGCGTTCATTACTTCGTTCGAACGTCAGGCAGATTGCGGACGTTCGTGTGGCGTTCGAATTGGCGTTCGAACGGCGTCGGTGTTTCTGTTTTGCTGCTACCTCGCACCCCAGCCCAATTAGCTCCCCAAAGCCCATAAAAAACACATCCCAATTTAATTAAATTAACATTAAATATTAAATAAAATATTTAAACCATTTACAATTAAATAAAACACAAAATATAATCATACCTAATGAAGATAAATCAAATATATTAACTTCCTAACTAAACAAATCACATACTAAATTAAAAAGATGTCATGCCTAATTAAAATCAATCATAACAAATAAGGATATGACTTCCTATTCTATCCAAGATTTGTCCCCCTCAATCTTTGATTTTCCTTGCTCAACACCAAATCAAATCCTCCCTTTAATGCACAAATCCCTTCCTTGTGAGACAAGGTGAAGCCCTAACCCTTCTCTATATAAACAACCCCAACCAAAGCAATCCTCTTCTTCACACACAATCATTCACGGTAATAGCATAAAGAAGTAAAAACAATTTCTCTCCTACACCTCCTTCAATAACCGAAGCACACATATCTCTCAAATCACGCCTAAGACACTCCTCCAAGCCTTCTCTTGCACGCCCAAGAGACCTCCAAACAGCAGCCCCTTTACTTCTTAGAATTGCCGCACAATACCCTCTCCAAACAGTTCAATCCGTAGCCCACTTACACAAACCGAAACTGACCCAAACCAGTCCCTAAATCACGCCCAAACAACAGTAATTTAACCCTAAAACAGCAGCAAAATACACTTAAAACATTCCCTAAAAACTTTAAAGTAATAACATAAAAAACTGCATTCATAATCCTTAAAATACTCACAAGACTACACTAAAAACCCACACAAAAACTTGGAACAGTTCATTGAAACGTCAAAACAGGTGGCCTGAGCGTGAGCAGCAAAACAGAGGCCGAACAGGAGCAGAACGGAGTTCAAACCACAAGCAAAACAGCAAAGCAGTGAGCTATGACGCTAAACCAGTGAACCGGAGAAGTTGAGGAGCTGTACCCTTCCGACGTCCGTGAAACGCAAGCCTGAAAGTTGGCAAAAAGGTTAGACCTGAGGTTATCTTTCACACTCGTTTTTTTTGTATTATTTATTAAATATTACTTGCATTGATTGTCATGTTGAAATGCATATTGTGGCCTTTGAGTAGATAAATATGCATGAATTATGAGATGTTGTATGTTGTGGCTGTGGAATAAAAATGAGAGATGTGTCAACTCTCGCGGTATATCGGATGGAAACCCGGACATAAATTTCATAGCCAATTCCGAATGGACGGTAATATGATCTGTACTCGGGACACAACTCCACGTACCGCTTGAGTAAACGGCACCCTCTTTTGTTTTGTGTTGCTTTGGTTTATTTATTTTTCGTCACTTGAATTCTGTATGTTGCTTATTTATGCATGATTCAATCGAGCGCATGGGCTTAGTAAGTGGAATGAAAGATCCCCTATGGGGAGGGGTTAAAGCCCTTTACCACGATGCTTGTCGCGCCGGTTGATGTGTGTTCGGTTGGATGTAAGATGTGTTCAATCGGGCATACTTAGTTTGATATGATTGTCTTTATCTTTTTATGCATGGTTCAATCAAGCGCATGGGCTTAGTAAGTGGAATGAAAGATCCTTTATGGGGATGGTTTAAAGCCCTTTACCTCGATGCTTTGTCGCGCCGGTTGATGTGTGTTCGGTTGAATGCAAGATACGTTCAATCGGACACACCAAGTTTGATGTTATCGCTTTTAATTCTTGACATGCATGATTCAATCGAGCGCATGGGCTTAGTAAGTGGAATGAAAGATCCCCTATGGGGAGGGGTTAAAGCCCTTTACCACGATGCTTTGCCGTGCCGGTTGATGTGTGTTCGGTTGGATGTAAGATGTGTCAATCGGGCATACTTGGTTTGATATGATTGTCTTTATGTTTGCATGCATGATGTGATCGAGCGCATGGGCTTAGCAAGTGGAATGAAAGATCCCCTAGGGGGAGGGGTTAAAGCCTTTACCACGATGCTTTGCTGCGCCTCGCATTGTACTATTCGCCATTTATGTATTGCGTCCCATTTCATGCATCAGGTCTGTTCTCGTCCGAACGCGTTTACGAACGCAACTCGAACGCGCAAGCATTTTGCCTTATCATGCATCAGGTCCCCTTTATGTTCGAACGCGTTCACGAACGCCATACGAACGCGAGTATTCTGTTTCATTTCTGTTCGAACGCGTTCACAAACACCATACGAACGTGAGCATTCTGTTTCATTTCCGTTCGAACGCGTTTACGAACGCTACTCGAACGAGAACCTTCTGTTTATCGTTCGAACGCGTATACGAACGCTTCACGAACGCCCACGGTAAACAGATCCTCCTGCATCACATTACAACATGTCCATCTTAGCACAGGTCCCCTTTTTTACGTTATGCATTAGTATTACCTCTCTAGTTGTCCATTTATGTCATGCGTTTAAATATCTTTTCTTAATATGCATGCTAGTAAGAATGCTATTTGTTTGCGCTTCTGTATCCACCAATGCGTTCATTAACTTGTATGCTTGCCATATTATAATCCTTATGTATGCAAATTGAGACATAGATTACATGCAGATAGACTGTATGCAAATTCGAATATGTGTTACATATAAATTTAGATGAACTTGTTGATGTATGTATGTGGATTTAGAAGCATGATATTCTTAGAAATAAGTGTTACTTAAGCCTGATTAAATTATTATATAAATCCTTTCATTACAAGTGGCATAAGTAAGGGACCATTCCGAACCCAACGGTTGGAGGTCTTCCCTTGCGAGGGGTGGGTGCGGCCTTAAATCTCATTTTCCCGGTTCACACCGGGTGGCGACTCCATTATTCTCCGGTTTAGTCCCCCGTGACTACTTCGTACTCCCGACCGGGCCACGAGCCCGGGACAGCATGCGTCGCCCAGTTTCTGTGTTCCCACATCGGCACCGTAGGATGATGACACGTGGCATGGCGCATGTTAGCAGATCGGCTGTGATGGTGACACGTGGCACGGCGCAAGTTAGCAAAGTCAAATTTTCTCAGATTCTGACCCGTTGACCCGGCGCACATTAGTAGACCACGGTGCACGTTAGGCGTCGCGACGGCAAAGGCTTGCGCGTCGCGACGCGCTAAAATTACCGAAATGCCTTTTTTGCCAATTTTTCCTGTTTTGCCTCAAATCACCTCCAGAATGTCCTGAAACTTTATTTATCTACAAAATAACATAAAACACATCAAAATATTCACAAGACTCAAGAAACTATACAAAATATTAGATTAAGTGAGTGTGAAATAGTGATAGATTTACCACTCATCACACCCCCAAACCTAACATTTTGTTAGTCCTCGAGCAAAACATAAAATAAAATAACATTATAAAATTTAACTAAGCCACTGTAGGCATTGCATTTTTGCATATCAGCCCGATGATGAGTCTCGTATGGAGACACTACCTCTTTAGTTGTGAAAGCCGCGGGAAACGGACGTTGGAAGGGTAAAGTTGGGAATTAGTATTTTGTCATATTTAACTCGCTTGTTTCGCTTCGGGTTCGCTTGTTGGACCTCTGTTTTAAAACACACCAAACCCATTAAATCACATCCAAAGATAATTAAAACATTTAAAATACATGTCACAAATTAAATTAATTTAATTAAAGCTAATTGAAATTAATTTAAACCAATTAAATTAAATTGAAATAAAGCTAATTAAATTAAACTAAAATACAATTAAATCAAATTAAAAGCTAATTAAATTAAACCATTAAAATAAATTTAAATTAAATTAAACTAATATTTAATTAAAATCTAATACCAAAATTAAATAAATCATTACCAATTTTAAATAATTCCTCTCCTAAATTGCATAATTTCTTGCCTTAAATAATTAAAATTAAATCCCCATTAATTTGATTTGTTTCCTTTTTAATCCATGCAAACCCTAACCCTACCCTCTCACTATAAAAGATAACACTAAGTAAACCCTAAACCAATACTCAATCCCCACGGCAGCTCCATCTTGCCTCTCTCGGACACGGCTAACACACAAACACAAACAATGAAACCCTAAGATTGCTCTCTATCACCGCACGACCATCTCTTCTCTCCAACAGCCAACCCTCTTCATCCCGCTCTCTCTCTGAACCAAACGTAAACCAATAAACCCTAACACACACAAGGCAGCTCTCAGCTCTTCACTCGTTGAACAGACACGGATCTCTCAAACACACTTACGAAAACGACAAAAACCTAAAGCAATCTTCATCTCTTTCTCTGGACTGACACAGCCCCACAAGCGACAGCACTAAAACCTAAAGAAAACAGCAGCCCATACCAAAAAATCCTAGAATCCTCACAGTCTCTCTTCTCTCGAACACAGCAGCCCCGGCTTCCCACCTTCACGCAGCAACCTTTCTCATTTCCACCTTCACGGCACTACACCATACTCTCAAACACCACAGCCCCATCTTCCACCTTCACTGCCTCCACTTCACGCAAACAAACCCTCCTGACCAGCCCCCTTCACGCAAATACTCCACTCAAAACAGCCCTTCATTCAGTATCAACACCTTCAACAGACCACTCATCACAATAAAAGCCACTCACGAACTGCCCTCTCAATAAACAATAACACCATGCACAGCCAATGGACTACTCGACAAAACAAATAGCCAAAAACCAGCCTTTCATCGCAACAAGCCAAATCTTTCATTGCCAGCAACCCTTCATAAAACAGAGCTATTCTCGGCAAGGGACCAGACCATAAACACCCCTCACGCCCACAAAGCAACGACCCTTCACGCCTCCCTCAAAGACACGCCAAACGAAAGCCTCTGACCTGCAGCCCTCCAATCACGCACTGCCTCACACGTAGCCTTAACGCATCAGCACTCAAACTACACATATAAGCCATCTAGACCCTGGCTCATATACCTCTCTCACACGCCTAAAGCACTCTCTTAAGCCTCCATTGCATGCCCAAACATCCCCCTGAAGCCTCCATTGCCGCACCTTCAAAATCAAATACCCTTCATTGCCGCGTCTTCCCTCCTTCATCAATACCCTTCACGCCCAAGCCCTAAATTCAACCCTCCATTGCCGCATCTTAGCCACCATTCACAGCCCAAAAAACACATCAAAATAAGCCTCAAATACAGCCCCCTTAGTGCCGCAAAACACCCTCCAATCACAGCCTCAATTCAACGCACAACCAGTCCCAAAAACACCCATCGCTGCACCTTGAACTACAGTCTGGCGACTCCACTGGGGATAGAGAATCGGCCCCGAAATCATGTCTTATGATGTGTATAATTTGTGCATTAGTTGACTGTTTCTATAGTGGGTTGAGAGAGTTCAATCAAAGGCATTGTCATAAACCCACATGTGAACCATAGTTATATATCCTATAGGAGTTGCCCCTTTATGCTTTTGAAAACCACATGCATATTATATCTCATACATCGCACGCATCTCATGCATTCACGCATCATGTTAACCCCCGTGTCTTAAAAGCTATCATAGATATCCGTTGGGTTAGGAAAAATAAGACTTGTCGAAGAAGAATTTAGCAAACATGGACATCGGGAAAAAGGAAAATCGAGAAACAGAAAACCTTACGGCAAGGATAGAAAGACCATTGGGGGGGCCTTCAAAAAAAAAGAAAAAAAAAAGAGAAAAAAAAAGAGAAAAAAAGAAAAAAGAAAAAAAAATTGTTTGTTTTAGTCTTTGATAGTTAGACATAAGTCCAATGATGAAATCGTTTACTTTAATGTGAAATCTTAGAAACGATAAACTCTTGATATAATTTTATCTGATACTTTGAGTGATTGATCTATGTTAGACTCGTAAGCACTTCAATATAGGTTCTTAGCGGTGAAAACCTGAGTAGTGAGCAAAGTGACTAGTTGAAGAAATTATAGGTCGGTGAATGACCGTTTGCTTAGATGTCTATCTTGATTTGCTTATGTTATGATGTGTGGTATGGTTGAAAATAAAAGAAAAGTCTCTAAGAAAAAAAAAATTGAACCACCTATAACCGATAAGCGTGAAGCTACCCATGGGCGAGTATTAGGACCACCATGAGGAGAAATGCTACCTTAAAGGGTAGGTGTGTTGAAAAGAAAAAAGAAAGAAAAAAAGAAAGAATGAAAAAAGAAAAGAAAAAGAAAAAAAGAAGTTCAAGATGAAAAGAAAAAAGGAGAGACAAAGGAAAAGAAAGATAAAACCATACCACATTGAGCATGGAAAAGCAATTGCAGAGCATAATTAAGACATCTAGGTTGGTTTGACCCATCGATCATAATTTTTGAAATGAAATCATTGAGTTGGCTTACCCGGGGATGAATCTGCGAAGGAACCTTTGCACACACACACTTTGAGTCTAGCCTAGATCATTTATTCAAAGACTTAGATTTGAGTTGCGTTGAATGTTTTGAATGTTCTCTGGTTTCATTACTGGGCATTCCTTGAGGATGACAATATGTATAACTATTGGGACTATTTCGTAACATAGTATGATGATATGGAAGGCCCCACCATACGGTTCATCTTGACCAAGTACAAACAGCGGAGAGCGGAAAGCTAAACCAAGACTGGGGGTGACCAGTCTACCACACCGTGAATCAAGGACATAACAAGATATTGAGTCATGAGACCAGAGAGAAGACTTAGCAGTCGCCTGGAGAACTGGTGGAAGACCTAACCCAACAGAATAGGAAATTCATTCATGCATGCATGCATACATGTAACATATTTTGCATTCTTTTTGTGTTTGTTTCGTTTTGTATTCACAGGTTTCAAAGAAGAAAAAGAGAAAGCGGCAAAGACAAGCCAACCAGAATCAGCAACATATTAGTAGTAGTTTTAGGGATGAGTCCCAGGGTTGAGGCCCATATCAGTATCAGTTTTGGGGCGAGGCCTACATCAGTATTAGTTTGGGGATGAGTCCCGGGGTCGAGGCCCACATCAGCATCAGTGTCAGTTTCGGGAATGAATCCCAGGGTCGAGGCCCACATCATCAGTCTTCAGGAATGAATCCGGGAATGAATCCCAGGGTCGAGGCCCACATCATTAGAGTTTTGGAATGAATCCAGGAATGAATCCTAGGGCCGAGGCCCACATTATTAGAGTTTTGGAATGAATCCGGGAATGAGTCCCAAGGTCGAGGCCTACATCAGTATTAGTATCAGTTTGGGGCGAGGCCCATATCAGTATCAGTTTGGGGCGAGGCCCATATCAGTATTAGTTTTGGGGCGAGGCCCACATCATATCAGTTTGGGGTGAGGCCCATATCAGTATCAGTTTGGGGCGAGGCCCACATCAGTATCGGTTTGGGGCGAGACCCATATCAGTATCAGCATGGGGGCGAGGCCCACATCAGTATCAGTTTGGGGCGAGGCCAATATCAGTATCAGCATGGGGGCGAGGCCCACATCAGTAACAATTTGGGGTGAGGCCCATATCAGTATCAGCATGGGGGCGAGGCCCACATCAGTATCAGTCTGGGGGCGAGGCCCATATCATCATCAGTTCGAGGGCGAGGTCCCTGTTGTCAGCGGTGTTGGGTCGAGGTGCCCAGGGTCGAGGTGCCTCTGTTGTCGGTTGTAGTTCCGGGTCGAGGTGCCCAGGGTCGAGGTGCCCACTACATCATCAGTTCAAAGGCGAGGTCCCTATTGTCAGCTGTGTTGGGTCTAGGTGCCCCCATTGTCGGTTGTAATTCCGGGTCGAGGTGCCCACTACATCATCAGTTCGAGGGCGAGGTCCCTATTGTCAGCGGTGTTGGGTCGAGGTGCCCAGGGTCGAGGTGCCCCCGTTGTCGGTTGTAGTTCCGGGTCGAGGTGTCCAGGGTCGAGGTGCCCACTACATCATCAGTTCGAGGGCGAGGTCCCTATTGTCAGCGGTGTTGGGTCGAGGTGCCCCCATTGTCGGTTGTAGTTCCGGGTCGAGGTGCCCAGGGTCGAGGGCCCACTGCATCATCATCAGAATCAGTCTTGCCAGGTATGGCAATCAGGGGGCGAGACCCACATTAGCATCAGTATCAGTCTTGCCGGGTATGGCAATCTGGGGGCGAGGCCCACATTAGCATCAGTAGCAGTCTTGCCAGGTATGGCAATTTGGGGCAAGGCCCACGTCATTATCAGTATCAGTTCTGCCAGGTATGGCATTCTATGGGCGAGGTCTATATTAGTTCAGTATCAGCTCTGCTAGGTACGGCACTCCGGGTATGGAGATCAGATCAGTTCTGCCAGGTACGGAACTCCGGGTATGGAGATATCAGGTCAACCAGATACATCATTCAGACCACTGCGACACCCTAGGTACGGGGTTAGCACGCCAGGTACGGCATGTGGACTATTGTGGACTACTGCGACACCCTAGGTACGAGGTTAGCATTCAGACAACTGCGGCACTCTAGGTACGGAGACGCAACTGCGACACCCTAGGTACGGGATTAGCACGCCAGGTACGACATTCAGACCACTGCGACACCCTAGGTACGGGGTTAGCACGCCAAGTACGACATGTGGACTATGTGGATTATGTGGACTATCGAGGACTACCGTGGACTATGAGGATTGTGTGGACTACCGTGGAGTATGAGGATTGTGTGGACTACCGTGGACTACCGAGGAGTATGTGGACTATGTGGACTACCGTGGACTATCGTGGAGTATGTGGACTATGTGGACTATCATGGACTACCGAGGAGTATGTGGGCTATGTGGACTACCGTGGACTACCGAGGAGTATGTGGGCTATGTGGACTACCGTGGACTACCGAGGAGTATGTGGACTATGTGGACTACCGTGGACTATGTGGATTACCGTGGACTACCGTGGAGTATATGGACTATGTGGACTACCGTGGACTATCGAGAAGTATGTGGACTACCGTGGACTACTGTGGAGTATGTGGACTATGTGGAGTACCGTGGAGTATGTGGACTATGTGGACTACCATGGACTACCGTGGAGTATGTGGACTATGTGGACTACCGTGGACTACCGAGGAGTATATGGACTATGTGGACTACCGTGGAGTATGTGGACTACCGTGGACTACCGCGACACCCTAGGTACGGGGTTTAGCACGCCAAGTTTGGCACTGTGGACTACCACGACACCCTAGGTACGAGGTTTAGCACGCCAAGTTTGGCACTGTGGACTACCGCTACACCCTTGGTACGGGGTTTAGCACTATCAACTCAGCAAAGCAGGCAGACCAGGTGACAGCTGGCGAGCCAGGTAAGTAAAAATGCATTGCACGTACTTTGATAGGATTGTCATTGTCACACACTACATAAGTCCCATCAAAGTGGGGGCGACTGTAGGCATTGTATTTTTGCATATCAGCCCGATGATGAGTCTCGTATGGAGACACTACCTCTTTAGTTGTGAAAGCCGCGGGAAACGGACGTTGGAAGGGTAAAGTTGGGAATTAGTATTTTGTCATATTTAACTCGCTTGTTTCGCTTCGGGTTCGCTTGTTGGACCTCTGTTTTAAAACACACCAAACCCATTAAATCACATCCAAAGATAATTAAAACATTTAAAATACATGTCACAAATTAAATTAATTTAATTAAAGCTAATTGAAATTAATTTAAACCAATTAAATTAAATTGAATTAAAGCTAATTAAATTAAACTAAAATACAATTAAATCAAATTAAAAGCTAATTAAATTAAACCAATTAAAATAAATTTAAATTAAATTAAACTAATATTTAATTAAAATCTAATACCAAAATTAAATAAATCATTACCAAATTTAAATAATTCCTCTCCTAAATTACATAATTTCTTGCCTTAAATAATTAAAATTAAATCCCCATTAATTTGATTTGTTTCCTTTTTAATCCATGCAAACCCTAACCCTACCCTCTCACTATAAAAGATAACACTAAGTAAACCCTAAACCAATACTCAATCCCCACGGCAGCTCCCTCTTGCCTCTCTCGTAGCCCCTGACCTGCAGCCCTCCAATCACGCACTGCCTCACACGTAGCCTTAACGCATCAGCACTCAAACTACACACATAAGCCATCTAGACCCTAGCTCATATACCCCTCTCACAGGCCTAAAGCACTCTCTTAAGCCTCCATTGCACGCCCAAACATCCCCCTGAAGCCTCCATTGCCGCACTTTCAAAATCAAATAACCTACATTGCCGCGTCTTCCCTCATTCATCAATACCCTTCACGCCCAAGCCCTAAATTCAACCCTCCATTGCCGCATCTTAGCCACCATTCACAGCCCAAAAAACACATCAAAATAAGCCTCAAATACAGCCCCCTTAGTGCCGCCGCAAAACACCCTCCAATCACAGCCCCAATTCAGCGCACAACCAGTCCCAAAAACACCCCTCGCTGCACCTTGAACTGCCGCAACTTAGCCCACTGTTCTGATCGGTTTTGGCAATGAGTTGAGCCCATAAAACAGTCCTAAAATCACCTATAAACCACCCCAAAAATCTGCATAAAGTTCCCCTAGGATACCTTAAGAAACCGCAACCCCAAGCCTTCCAAATCACCCAAAACAGTCCACAAAATCACCAAAATAGTGACCTGAAACACAGCGACCAAACGGCAGCGAAACGGACTTAAAACAGCAGCCCAAGCATCAAAACAACGAGGAAAGACGTTGAGTAGACAAATCGGAAAAGCATCGGATCAATCACTCTTCCAACGGACGTTTAACGCCCTTTCTTGAGACAACAAAAGAGGTTAGACCTGAGGGCACCTTTTTATTTATCATCTTTCATTTTATTTTATTTTTTAAAAATATTATTGCATGAGAGTCGTTTGAGGCATGATGTGATTGTTGGATGAGCGAGATATGTGTTCCCATTTGTGGTATATCGGATGGAAACCCGGACGTAAATTCTGTAGCCGATTCCGAATGGACGGTAGTGCGGTCTGCACTCGGGATACAACGCCACGTACCACTTAAAGATATACATATCTCGTCTCATCCAAATTTGTATTTGAGCATGTTAAAATTGCGTGTTTGTTGTTTGAAGATTTAATTTCAAGCATGCAAATTTAGATTATGAGTTAGTTAGATGAAATCATGTTAGATCTAAGTACCCTTGAGCATGATTATTGAGTAGACTCGGTTGATTTATTGCACAAATTATATCATCACAAGTGACATAAGTAAGGGACCATTCTGAACCCAACGGTTTGAGGTCTTCCCTTGCGAGGGGTGAGTGCGGCCTTAAATCTTTGTCCCGGTTCACACCGGGTGGCGACTCCATGTTATTTCGAACTCCCAACTAGGCCGCGAGCCTAGAACAGCGTCGCCGATTTCTGTGTCCTACAGCCACTTTCGTAGGGATGACGGTTGCATTTAACATATGCAACAAGCCTTTAAACCCCTAGGTGTCCCTAGTGGACGAGTTGTAGTCTCGTGAGGGTTTACAGCAATGATACCCACAAACATTTTTCAAAAGTAAAACTAATGCACACAAAAGCAAAAAGACAAGCGAAAAGAGAATAAAGAAGTTAGTAACTAATCAGGTGAAACTTCTACTCAAAGTTACTAGTTGTTTTGTTTCATTCTAAATTACCAAATAAGTAAATTCTCCGATCATTTTTACCATTCTTCATAGCCAACATAATATTAAACAACTCATTTTTGCCCACAGCAGTCATAAGTGCAATTGATAAGAGAGTAATATTTTTGTCCTAAAGTTCTATCAGATTTCACACTTTTTTGTAGCAATGGAATAATTTTTTCTCATTTTTCTGATTTTTTCTTTGATTTTTTCTTTGATTTTTTCTTTTCTATTTTTTATTTATATACAATATCTTTCATCTATGTAACGAGTGTTAGGTCGGTGGCTCCCAAACCAGTTGGCTTTAGGGCACCAGGTGTTAAGACACCCATACGGACTTAATTACTCAGACTTCAGATATATATATTTTTGCAGCATCTTTGATCTATGTAGCGAGCGTTGGGCCAGTGACTCCCAAATCAGTTGGTTTTAGGGCACTAGGTGTTAAAACACCCTTACAGACTTAATAACTCGGATCTCGGACGTTTTTTTTTTTTTTTTTTTACTCCATTGCTTTTTGAGATGTTTCCTCCAATTAAACTAGAGCACTGAATATTACAAACTTTTCAATTTTAGCTCATGTCCGTATGTTACTATATATGTTGATAATATCTGTCAACTGAGCATATGAAGATCCATTTTAGTCCGTTTTATGGAGAATTTACAAATTAAATAATTCAAAATGAAATAAACAAAAATTAACTTGTTTCACAAATGGTTTGAGATACGTCTCAGGAGTGGAAACTCCTTACTCAGCTATCTCTTACCAATTTCACATTTTTAGTCAAAATAAAAACACAAAATATGCAAAATATTTTTGTAATTTTTGAAAAAATTTCAATTTTTTTGTATTTTTCGAAAAATTTTAGACTAAAAATAAAACAACACACAAACTAAAAACAAGGCTCCCCCAAACCTAAATGAGACATTGTCCCTAATGTCTTAAATAATAGAAGAGAGTTTAGAAGGTAATACCTGATTAGCTGAAATTTTACAGGAAAAATAATCGATTAAGATCTATGTCCAATTTACGATTCTTACCACTGTCTTTATTTGACCATTTTTTTAGTAAAAATTTTGGCAGAATCACCTCAAAAAACTCATAATTTCCCCAAAATTCACCCTAAAATTATCACCACACAACAACTTCGCCCCCAAAATCTACGAATTCAATCAATTTCAACACCTCCAAAGTCCAATCAATCGAATCCAACACTCCCAAATTGCCATATCACAGGTCTCTATTAATTTCTCAGATTTACCGTTAACACTTTTGAAGACCCAGATCTGATTTGGCAGTAGTGGCTCCGGTGAGGCTCGGTTTTGGCAAGGGTTCGGCAAAGGTGGCTCGGCTCCGGTCCAGTTCCGGCGATGCTAAGTTCGGTCTCTGTTTGGGTGGATCTCGGCGATGGCTCTCGGTTTGGGTGAATCTTGGTCGAAGGTTGGAAGCTCGGCCATGGGTCTCGGTTGTGGTGCTTGACTGTCGCGGTGATGGATCTGATCGGCGAGTTGGGTAACTCACGGCTTGCAGAAACGGAGGTGCTCGGTTCGGCAAGTGGGTAATAATAATGCTCGGTTTGGTGGTGATTTGGTTTGTGGAAGTGAGTTTCGGCTTTGTGTGGTCGGTGGTTGAGGATGGTAGTCTCGGCTGGGGTTGTATGGTTCACGGTGGGGATGAAGGCTCGACTGTGGTGGTTGTGAGTTGAGAGAGAATGGTGAGATCTATGAGGGAAATGGGTTCTGTTCTCGGCGGCTGCTGTTTTTGGGCCTGTAATCGATCCAGCGTCGCGACGCTGAAGTTTGCCTGGCGTCGCGACTCTAGGTAATTTTTTTTTTTTTGGCAAAACCAAGTCTTTCGACAGATAAATCCACAGGGATGCGTCTCGATAGCTGAATCCTTACTCTGCCATCTCTACTGGATTGACTTTATATCTTCGTGATTTTGTCAAATTTTTATTTTGTGAAAATCCCGCTTGCACTGGCTTACTTTGTCCTGAAAAATTCCGTTTTTATTTTTCCTGTAAAACTAACACACAAAATTAAAAAGTTCACACAAAATATGAAAACAAATTACAACAAATTGCATGGGTTGCCTCCCTGCTAGCGCTAAATTTTTCATCTTCAGCCAGACGTGACTGAAATCCATATGTTAAGGAGGTTTCAATGTCGTTTTGGATGTCCGATTAAAGACAATCCCGTGAGCATTGCTTTTGAAGGGTCTCTTCCAACGGTAAAGTGGCAAAAAGAGTTTGTCTCATTCAGTGCTCGTGCCACATTTTTACTCCTTGTTGTTCCAGTGATTCCTGCAAAGAAAGAAAGAAAATCAGGAGGTCTCGTATGATGCTTGACCTGGAATGGAAATTCCATTCTGTCAAGCTTCTGGTTGATATCTTTGATTTGTACTCCCCAAAACACGATGTTTCTCCTGAATGCTCTGGATCTTTAATAAGGTCAGACATTTGCTCTTCCATTTGCTCAGATTATTGTTCCACATTTTCTTCACATATGTATTTTAAAATTTTCATATTCAGCTCTTCATCTGTCATCTGTGAAATACATGTTTCGAAATTGTCAACCTGAGGATGAAAAGAAATGTCAGATTTTAGGTCTTCATCCTCTGATATGACTGGAATGGATGGTTCAGATAGATCTTCTTCAAACATCATGGTAAAGCATGCTCCAAGATCTTCATTTTGAGGATTGAAAGTTTGATCCCTCCGTTGTTGGTGCAGTTGGTACAAATAGATCAGCTTCATCTTCGTCAGAATCAGAATAATAAAAGTCAAATCGAGATTTTGCCGGTTCGGGCACCTGAACTGATACCTCTGGTTGTTGATACTGCTCAGCCTCCTCCTCTGTTAGGTTCATTGTGGATCTCTGGGTACTCGAAGGCTTTGTCAGTTTCATATGATAATTCTTCTTGAGGTAATTGTCTTGTTTGATCTGTCAGTCTCTGAATGAATTCTGATTGTCTCTGAATACTTTCAAATTGATTCTGGCATGTTTCAAGCATTGTATCCAACTTTTCGTCTTGTTTCTTGACCCAATCTTTGAGCATGTCAATCATCTGATCTTCCTCTGATGATTCTGATTGTTGATGAAGATCGTAGGTGGATGGTCGATAAGATGGAAAATATAATGGTTCTTCGTATCTTGAATGATTCTGATAATTCTGCCACTCTGAAAAGTATATGCATTGATCGCTCGGGTGGTTACCATCACAAATAACACATCTCCCCATTTCGTTCTGATGAGCAAATGTAATAGTGCTTGGTTCTGGCATCCAGTGATAATCATTGGACTGGACAACAGGCCTCAGAAAACCGGACTGTTGCTCCCAGATGTGGGGTGTCTTCTTGTAAGGTTCGTGATCTTTCAATCTCCCAATAATGTTCCATTTTTCAATCACCTGAAAACAAAAGAAAGAGATAAAAATTACAGATAACAATAAAGAAAATTAGATATAAGTAAATTAGATAGCTTCAAAATTAATAACTTAAGAAAAATAAGTCCCCGACAACGGCGCCAAAAACTTGACCGGCGTAAACACACACGTATAACGCAAGCGCACATATCGTTCAAGTAGTATAAAATTATCGATCCCACGAGGACTTAATTCCTACTGTTGTTATTAATTATTGAATCTATTTATTTACAAATATCTAATTGAGGGTGAAGAGAATGATTGCTTGATTGATTTGGTTGATTGTAGTTTTGCAAAATAAATAAATAAATAAAAAGACAAAAGAAAATACTAAAGAAAATAACAAAAGACACAAAGATCTAGGGTTGTGAATCATTCTAATATCTTTTAAAAGATGAAATGATTATTTTATGTTTGTGTAATAAATCAGTTTACTAACCTGGAACACTAAATTATGCAAAAGCCTCTGTCGATGGTCAGACGCAAATCCAGTTTAACCCAATTGAACCATATGTCTATATCAACCAAATTATCTGGATTCATTAAGTTTAAGTTCCAATTATGGCTACCCCCGCCGACAGGTATATGTCTATCCTGTAAGGAAATCTATTAAAGGGTTATCTATCCTCAAGGAAGATCGTGGGCTATTAAGTCTAAGGCTGAAACCTAAAATCTCTATGTCTAGTTCATTTTAGATTTACCACATCAATCTTATTGGTGATCAGACAACAGAAGCATTAAGCTTAAGACTTAATAAGTAAACCTTTAAATTACCCAAACTATAAAATAATCCCTTATAAACCGGTGATATTAGAAGTCATCACAACCCCAGATAACTAACACATAACTAGGGCTAGTAAAAACTTAAAAGTAAAAATGTGAAAAGTAAAAACATAAAATAAAAGCTGAAAAGTAAAATAAAATGCTAAGGTAAAAGGATCAACTTTTACTACTACTAATTTAGATATCTCCCATAAAATAATATATAAACTTGTGATAATATTACCAACCGACCAATCTGGCGGTATCCTGATTAAGTCAAATTAAGTCCAACCAGCCATTAAGGCGGAACCAAAATTAAATTACCAACCGACCAATCTGGCGGTATCCTTGATTAGTCAGGTTAAACCAGATTAAAATTAAATTACCAACCGACCTATAAAACGGTATCCTTTTTAAGTCAATATTTTAAATAGTGAATATATTATTTTTAAGGGAGATTAATCTAAATAGTAACAATAAAAAATTACCTTTCACCCTAGCTGGGGAAGTTACCTTCTCATGGGGAATAATAAAAACTGTAAAAAGTAAAAATTAAATTACTATTATTACAAAACGTAATTAAAATTATTTACAAAACTAAAAATTAAAAACTAAAAAAACTAAAAGAATCTAGAGAGAGAAACTCTCTCTTTAGATAGAATAGAAGAGAGAGTGTGGTAAAATCAATTCTGAAATTTGAAGCTGAATTTATAGGCGCGGGTAGGATTCGGGCGTCGCGACGCCGAGGGCTTTGGCGTCGCGACGCTGGAACAGTGATTCGTGGCATGCTCTCGGCTTGACACGTGGCGATTCGGATAAGAGGATAAGGCGACACGTGGCGAGGCGGCTAAGAGCTCAATGATTATGCTGACGTGGCGATGACGTGGCAAGGCGGCTGAGATCAATTGTCGGCACCGTAGGATTGCGACACGTGTCACGACGTGATTGGCTGATGATGACGTGGCATGTTGACTCTTGACCTGTGACGTGGAGATGACGTGGCAAGATGCGTGGAAGAGTTGACTCGTTGATCGGATGACGTGGCGACACGTAGGATGACATGTGGCACACGTGGAAATAGTAATTATCGGCACCGTAGGATGATGACATGTGGCACGGCGCATGTTAGCAGATCAGCTTGTGGTGACACGTGGCACGACGTGACTGCTCAGCTGTGATGGTGACATGTGGCACGGCGCAAGTTAGCAAAGTCAAATTTTCTCAGATTCTGACTCGTTGACCCGACACATTAGCAGACCACGGCGCACGTTAGGCGTCGCGACGCCAAAGGCTTGCGCGTCGCGACGCCCTAAAATTACCGAAATGCCCTTTTTGCCAATTTTTCCTTGTTTTGCCCCAAATCACCTCCAGAATGTCCTGAAACTTTATTTATATACAAAATAACATAAAACACATCAAAATATTCACAAGACTCAAGAAACTATACAAATATTAGATTAAGTGAGTGGAAATAGTGATAGATTTACCATTCATCACGGATTCTGTCCAGCCTACGTCCACGGGCACAAAATGGATGGTGTTTTACTATTATAATATGCTCGGGCCGACCTATTTATGGTCGTTCTGTATAGGAACCGAGCTGTTTTACAAAGGGAATTATAAAATTCTCTCAATCTCACTCATTTTTTGTGTCTCCGTGTGTGTGTCCCCCTCTCCCCTTTTACAAAAAGACTTCTTCTTATATATATACTAAGTTTGAGGCGGGCAAAGATGAGGCGATTGCTGTTCCCCATTCTGCAATTCCACGTGACACTTGCCATATTTATTAAGCTCTCTGCCCTAGGCCTGCTCTTGTCGAAAGTGAACCCGCTCTCTGACATCCCATCACATCAATATAACTCTTCCCTGCCACATCAATATAACTCTTCACTGCCACATGCATTTAATAATGATGACAGCTGGTGGGTGCTTTCGGGAAGTGACATGTGTAAAGGGAAATTATAATCTCGAGACTTCTGTCGGTTGCTAAGTGGTCGGCTTAATCATCTGCCGAACCATTCAACCATTCTCGTCCTGCCTTGAACTGTCCGAGCCCTTCAACTTACTAGGAAGGGAGCAGAGTAGGCCTGAATCGAGCCGACGAGCCAATGTGGTCGGTTTATGGAAAGTCGCTTCGATGCACATGCTATGGTCGGTCCAAACTGGGGGATTGTGTCTAGGCTTCTGCCGAGCCGAGAAGTGTTCAACACTTTCTGAATACCAGCTAAGGAAAATTCCACCCCTGCCCCTGGCTCACATTGCTTGATTTATATGCTGATTTCTACCACCAACATATATCCCCTAGTTCATGGTATCAACGAGTTTGTGAGTTGATGGCGAGAACTATTATAAAAATGGTGTGTTGTTGCCCTGCTGGTGGCCCCAGATTATCGATCTGCCAATAATCCTGCCACTATTCTGAGTTCTGCCGTATCCATATTTCCAGTTGCTTGAGAAGTCTGCTGCTTTGAATTTCTTATTTATGTTCTTCAAATAATATGTATATGAAACTATAGGATCTCTTCTGCCGAGCCTGCAACCTTGCCCTTCTTCTGGTCGCCCTGCCTGGTAACTTCATGTGACTTATTTTCTTCCCTCCCTTGCTTGTTCCTCTAAATCTGGACGTGAAGAGAGATTCTTAAGTCCGACCACCCTTGAATCTGACCATGAGACGGACATTTTGCTTCTGAGCTGATGACAGGTCCATTTAATGGAGCGTAATCGGACTTCATGCTGAGAGGAAATATCTGGTTACAGGAGAATGTTACATCCCTTAGTCCACAGAATCAGACTCGGTGGGAATCACCACAAACCCGAGCTTAGCAAAGTACTTAGATCTGGGGGAATGATACATCCTCAGTTGAAGAATCAGACTCGGCGGGAATCACCCTAAACCCGAGCTGAGCAAAGTACTTAGATCTGGGGGAATGATACATCCCCAGTTGAAGAATCAGACTCGGCGGGAATCACCCAAAACCCGAGCTGAGCAAACTACTTAGATCTGGGGGAATGATACATCCCTAGTTGAAGAATCAGACTCGGCGGGAATCACCCCAAACCCGAGCTGAGCAAAGTACTTAGATCTGAGGGAATGATACATCCCCAGTTGAAGAATCAGACTCGGCGGAAATCACCTCAAACCCGAGCTGAGCAAAGTACTTAGATCTGGGGGAATGATACATCCCCAGTTGAAGAATCAGACTCGGCGGGAATTACCCCAAACCAGCGCTGAGCAAAGTACTTAGATCTTGAGGAATGATACATCCTTAGTTGAAAAATCAGACTCGACGGGAATCACCCCAAACCCGAGCTCAGCAAAGTACTTAAGGTATTTGATGGAACAAATCAGACCCAAAGCCAAATAATTGCACGATCTCGGCGGAATGAAATCCAGCCCCGAGCCGAATAATTGCATGATCTCGGCGGAACAAAATCCAGCCCCGAGCTGAATAACTGTCAAGAATTGCACGTAAGGGAAATAAATCAACCTTCGATACTCTACCGACTCTGGCGCGGGCGTCCCCTTACCAGACCAGCGAAAAAACAAAAATAAAGTTTTTTTTTTAGAATGAAATTGGTGAAAGGTGTGGGTGACTTAGCACATACCTAAAACGAGAAATTTCACAAGTGTAAATAACAACACGGATGCCTCGAGGCAACGTCATGCCCGAGGTCTCCAAAACGTAATTCATAATCTCTCAACGGCCTTGGCAAAACAAATACATCCCCGAGCCGACACCATGAAGCCTCGGCGGAACGAATCCAACCCCGAGCCGATGGCACATAGAGGCCTCGTCGGAAAAAATCTAGCCCCGAGCCTATACACCATGAAGCCTCGGCGGAACGAATCCAGCCATGAGCCGATGGCACACAGAGGCCTCGGCGGAACAAATACAGCCCCGAGCCTAGACATAGATGCAAGTCATGGGGTAGTTACGCTCCGGCCTCAGGAGTCTGATCCTGCCACGAGGGGTTCACACGCTCCCTCATGTACTTCATCCCTTGAAGTAACTCATATTTAAAATGAAAAGAGCCAGGCTGGCGCACTTTACCCGGGGGTTTGATAATGACACCAGTGTTTGGCGTGCCACGGGTTTGGTGCCCTTTCTGGCCTCAAATCATTACCTTCGCATCGAACATGTCAAAAAATACTGAAAACAACTTTCACGTTTTAATTAACAAACAAGCAAGATGTGCAAGTTTCTTAAAAAATGAGAGTTTTATTCATATTTAAATGACATATTGCCCTTCTTACAACTCTTTGCGGGACATTTTAAGAGAGACTCTTACATTTGTTTTATTTTGCCTTCTACTTCGCAGTCCAACCGCATCTTCTGATTCGAGCCCCGAAAACTCCCGATGCATATGCAAGAGTTGTAAACTACACACTCAAGTTGGCTCCTGCATCAGGCGCTCCGACGGGATCCTTCGATCTGAACTTGATCCCAAGGTTTCCGGGCTGGATCACAGGGTCTGCCGAACCGGGCACTCCGTTGGTGCTCATTCAACAATGCATTTCCCCCGTGTTTGGTACCTCCCGATCGACCGTGGGCTTCCGGGCGAGGCCGTCAGTCTTCGCTTTGCATGGTTTTCCCGAATACTTTTACCTTTTTTCTTCTCATTCGGGGAAGACCACCACACCAATTGAGAATTGGACAGACGGACGTCCTCCCTCGCCTTTGGCTGACTAGCTCCCTGATCAATCCTCAAGCACAAGTTGTTGGGGTTGGTGCTCAGAGCGCCAATCCGGACCGTATTTATGTCTGATTCATGAATACGAACATCCCATTTTTCCATAATTTTACTTATTTATGGTTGCATCTCTTATTTTTATATACGTATTCGATCTGATTACGATTAGATTGAAACTAAATGTGGTTTAGTGATATGTATATATTAGACAAAGCTCGATAATATATAATGTAGTACACAGTTACAAAGTTAGTTTGTAATTGACATTGGGAAGTGTCACTACTATATATATATATTATCAAACATTATTCCTGGTCAAGATTTGCTAACACGGGTCGGTTAGTCAAATCTGTTGAGACCAGTACATGTCGTATATCGAGACTTGGTCCGATGGTTTATCCCAATGAACCATGAGTCTGGAGAGACTCGTATAGACGTGTAGGTGTTTATAGTGTATAAACACTGAACGGCTTACCGAAGATTCTTAATGGATGGTACACCAACGTCAATAAGAATCTTCTCGGGTTGAGTAGCATAGTGGTCCTTCGACTTGAGACACCACTGTGGATGTATGAGACATCCTCCACACTTGGATGGCAGTCACGTCACCGATCTATTTAGATCAGACCTCCGCATGTTCATTGGGTGTGGACCGATCCTCAGGATATCCTGTGTGTGTCAAGATAGGATCCGTCAGTTCTGTGTACAGAGCATATGTAGTCCATATATAATTAGCAGTCTGTTAAATTTGTGGCCACAGTATACTTCGGAAGTAAGTTCCGAATGTTATTTAGAGATTGCTAATAGATACGTCGACGAGATAATACCTATAGAGATTTGACGTTTACATCTATATCTCTAGGATTATCTGGATACATGTGACGGAGGGATTATACGTATGCAATGACCTCGACCTGTATGATTCAGCTAGTTTATCCGTGGTCGTCATAATTTATGGGTGGATAAATTATGGACACGAAATTGGATTTTGTGACGGATATACCTGAATCTAGAGAGTCTCACTAATGAAATATACTCGTAGAGCACTAGGGCAACTTTTATGAATAATAATGATTATTTATAAATCGTTTAAACGTTAAACGAAAAATACATGCGAACGGGCCGAAGCGTCATTTCCTAATTAATGTGTATTTGTATTTAATATATGATATTATTAAATACACATTAATAAATTGTTAAATGAAATTATTTGACATATATCATTAATATATGTATTTGAGATATTTAAAGTAAATGTAATACATATATTTGAGATATTTGTATTTAATTAATTATTTAATTATTTAATTGTTAAATGATTAATATAATTAAAATATAAATATCTCACCAAATGATAAAGTTAGGAAATGATTATAAGTGTAAATGTTTGACTTTACATTAAAGGAAAAGGTTGTCAAATTGAATTTGACTTCCTTGGATATTTGTTTTAATTGTTAAAATTGAAATATTTGTTTTCTTTAATTTTTTGCCAAATTCGGCCATGACCTTAATGAATATAATAGTTATATTTTTCTTTGTTTCCATTGTTGACTTTGTTAGAAATATCATTAAAGTGTTTTTGATATTTTAACAAGTTGGTAACATGAACTTGAAATGAAATGAAACTAGTGTAACTTGCATTTGCTTTAGGCCAAATTCGGCCAAGGCTTACTTTTTGGCAAGTATATATTGTTTCATTTAATTTTAGGGTTTAAGCAACCAATTCACTTTATCAAAACTCCATTAAAACAAGGCAAAGAATGTAGAGAGAAAAGAAAAGAAAAACAAGGAAATGCTTGGAATTTAGTAAGTATTTCCAACCTTCCATTAGAGACTAATTTGTTCCTCTTGTTGTGGGCAACATCTTGAGATGTTCTTGATTTTTTCTATTCTTTATTCTTTGTACTTTTGATGGATAAAAGTTTGATGAAGGTGATATGCATGTATGATGTTGGAAGTTTATTACTAGTGTAGTAATAAGCATTCTTTTAAGGTTTTAGAACCTTGTTGCCATTCTAGAGTTATTGACCCACTCTTAAATGACCTAGAATTGTTCTATAGTTGTTTCATTGTGTTGAGACTTGATTTGGATGGAAGAAACATGATTGAAGTATTGGATTTAATCAATTTGGTCTAATTTATCCAATTTGAAGAAATTGAAAAATTAGGGTTTAAGACCACTTCCAAATTTGGGGATTTTCATTTATATGGTGTATTTGAATGTGTATATGATGCATATAAAATTTCATGTTGATTGGATTTCATTTGGATGTGTCTTGAAGCATGGAAGTGCAAAATGCACAAATTGGAGCTTAATGAAGCTCTCGGCCAAATGGTCAATTTTGGGGATTTATGTTGCCCTTGGTGTTTTGATGTTTTAAAAATGCTAAGTTCATCTTAAAAATGATTTAGAATCATTCAAAATTGATTTGATTAATTTCGGACTAAAATGGATAAAGTACCAAGTGTACGGGCAATTCGGTAAATTCACTTAAATATGATTTATTGAAATTTTATTTCATAATTTGATTATTGGATAATTAAATAAATATGTTTATTTAATTAATCCGAGAACAATATTTTAAAATCGGAAAATTTGATTTTCCACCGTTTCCACTGCGTTACCGGATTTAGCCCCTAAAACCCCTACAAAATGGTATCAGAGCGAGTCTGATTCTAGGCCCCTTTAAAATGATTAGCTTGTTCTATTCAATGTTTAATCATGTTTTCTTGACTTTATACATGCATGTTATAATCTAATTTGATTAGATTTAGGGTGTATGACACTTAATGGAATATTTCCGCTTAATAAGGTTTTTAAAGTAACTAGTATTTGGAATACTTGTTTCTTGGTCCGTCTTGTCAATACGGTTTATAAATATTTTTCCGTGACTACATCCGAGACCGTGCCTCTGCTGTGAGGGTGTAGCCGATAGAGATTTATTTATGCCGGATGTATATTAGATACTAGATAAATTCAAGCGAAAGCGGAATCCTGAACGTGCCCTAGCTGTCAGGGTTACGCAAGTAACTTGAGTTTATCATTGACGAGTTTAACCTTGGTACGTCTCCTTGTGGGCATGCCTTAGCGGAGACGACAACTAGAAACGACCAGGACCGGAACCTCGTAATCACTAGTGAGTGATTGACAATGAGTTGTCTACCTGTGAATATACGTAGGCGAGACCGTGCCTCTGCTGTGAGTCGAAATATATTCATGGGGTCCACTTCCCATTATGAAATTCGATTTAAATATTGATTTCTCGTTTTTCCGTTGGGGATTACGGTATTACGTAAAATAGTGGGAGGCACTGCTAAGTTTAAAATTCCTTAACTTAGGCAGTGTGTATTATTATGGAAATAGCCGCTTGTTTGTTTTCCTTAATCTATATTAGATAGAATTAAACTTTTAATTCACTGCACACATATTTTGATATGTTATCTGACTTGACTCTTGGTTGCAGTTATTCTAGAATAGATTCTAGATACTACTAGACTAGAATATTATTAGATTGGTCTAAACCATCGGGAACTGTTGTTCCAATTTTCTTGAAATATCAAGATGGTTAATGAATTAGTTTCTAAGTCATGATAGATAATCTAGATAGATATCCCTTTTAGGATATAATACTTTAGAGAGAATAGTTTATTATGCAGTAAGAATTGACTTGAATTAGTTCATGTCTCGAGATTCTTGACTGGCATTAAGAAAGCCCCATTAGGTATTTGTTTATCTAGTAATGACGTTTCTTAGCTTTAATTACCTTTAGAGGCAATGTGTCCGACACGATTTGCTAATCAATTATTTATAATTGTTGTGAATAGTTGAATGCAAATAGTAAAGCTAAAGAAAGGAGGTGTATAGTTGTGTATAGAAAATATCGATTTTCACAAATAAAACAACTATAGGTATTGGATACCAGATCTCCCGTCTAGTTATTTGAAAATATTAGTTAACGATTGTTTTGATATTTGATATCGGAACTTGCGACTATTGGATAGTTACTTGTTTTTTATAAACAATTATTATATATTTTAAATATGACTAGTAGTGTCATTGACTTAGAGATAAACATTAAGAAAAATTATTCGGTAAAAGTAAATATTTTAGAACGGTGCTTTATGAGTTTAATCACTTAAGCATTAGATGCTTAGCCCGTATGGTAAAGGATGGTTTGATACGAGAACACACCTGTAGGCATTGCATTTTTGCATGTGAAACCCGATGATGAGTCTCATTTGGAGGCACTACCTTTTGAGTCACGGAAGCCGCGGGAAACGGATATCGGAATGGGAAATTCAGAATAAACAAGGTTCATTGTTTTCGTTCGTGCTGCGTTCATGTATACGTTCGAACGCCAAACAAATTGCGGGCATTCGTGTCGCGTTCGAGGAAGCGTTCGAACGGTGTCGGTAATTCTGGTTTTGTTGCTAGCCTCACACCCAAGCCCAATTAGCTCCCCAAAGCCCATAAAACACATCCCAATTTAATTAAATTAAACATTGAATTAAATAAAACATTTAAACCATTTACCAATTAAATAAAACACAAAATATAATCATACCTAATTAAGATAAATCAAATATATTAACTTCCTAACTAAACAAATCACATACTAAATTAAAAGGATGCCATGCCTAATTAAAATCAATCCTAACCAATTAAAACCAATCAAATATTTGACTTCCTAATCTAATAAGACATCTACCAATTTAAAATAGTTGACTTCCTAATTTAAAATATTTTGTCCCCCCTCAATCTTGTGTATACCATTCTTAGGACTTCTAATTTGGAAACTAGATCTCTTCCTTGTGAGACAAGGGCAAACCCTAGCTCTCTTCTATATAAATAACCCCTAACCAAGACATGCATCTCTCTAGCTCATACACAACACACAGAAAAATTACAGGAAGAACACACCAAAAACAATAAGCAAGAAACCACAAGGAAACAGCAGCAAAACGGACTCGAAATAGTAGCTTGAGCGGCAAAACAGCGAAGGAAAAGGCAAACCAGTGAACCAGAAAAGTTACGGAGCTTTACCCCTTCCGATCTTCATGAAACGCGAGTCCGAGAGACGGCTTAAAAGGTTAGACCTGAGGGTACTTTTCACACTCATCTTTATGTGATTTTTGTTATTTATTTTGATTATATTTTACTTATTCGTTGAATCTTGTTTGTGTATGATGTGTGTTGTGGGTATTGGATGAATAAAAGAGTGTCGTCTCTCGTGGTATATAGGATGGAAACCCAGATGTAAATTCCGTAGCCGAATCCGAATGGACGGTAGTGCGGTCTGTACTTGGGATACAACTCCACGTACCACTTGAGTAAACGGCACATTCTCTTGTTTCATGCTGCTTTGATTTATTTATTTATTTTTCGTCACTTGAATTCTGTATGTTGTTTATTTATACATGATTCAATCGAGCGCATGGGCTTAGTAAGTAGAATGAAAGATCCCCTATGGGGAGGGGTTAAAGCCCTTTACCACGATGCTTTGCCGCGCCGGTTGATGTGTGTTCGGTTGGATGCAAGATACGTTCAATCGGGCATACTTAGTTTGATATTATTGTCTTTATCTTTTTATGCATGGTTCAATCTAGCGCATGGGCTTAGTAAGTGGAATGAAAGATCCCTTATGGGGAGGGGTTAAAACCCTTTACCACGATGCTTTACCGCGCCGGTTGATGTGTGTTCGGATTGGATGTAAGATGTGTTCAATCGGGCATACTTGGTTTTGATATGATTGGCTCTATTTTTGTATGTATGATGCGATCGAGCGCATGGGCTTAGTGAGTTAGTCCAAAGGTCCTCTATTTGAGAGACGAAGAGCCTAAAAGGCCACCTTTGTGACACTACTTCGCCGCGCCGGACGAAGTGTGTTTGGGTTGAATGTACGTTCAATTGGGCATACGAAGTCCTACACTTTTATTGTCTTTATTTCATGTGTTGTGATGTGACGCGCATGGGCTTAGTATGTTGGTCTAAAGGTCCTCTCTTTGAGAGACCAAGAGCCCCAAAAGGCCACCTTTACGGCAGTACTTCGCCGCGCCCCTTTATTTTGTTGTTTATGTATTGCGTCCCATTTCATGCATCAGGTCTGTTCCCGTTCGAACGCATTTACGAACGCAACTCGAACGCGCATGCATTTTACCTTATCATGCATCAGGTCTCATTTCCGTTCGAACGCGTTCACGAACGCCATACGAACGTGAGCATTCTATTTCATTTCCGTTCGAACGCGTTCACAAACACCATACGAACGTGAGCATTCTGTTTCATTTCCATTCGAACGCGTTATCAAACGCCATACGAACGCGAACCTTCTGTTTACCGTTCGAACGCGTTTACAAACGCTACACGAACGCAAACACACTGAACTGAGACATATTCATCACATGCCATGTATAATTGTTTCTTAGGTGATCTTTTTATGGAACCACACATAGTCATTCTTATCTTTGTGCACATAATAATGAAAAGCATGTTTATTCCATTAGTTGCGTCATTTTCCTTAGTCTTGATTTAACGCATTACGATTCATATACCTATGCCATGATGACTTTGGAGTATTATTTCTTGTGATATATCGGATGGAAACCCAGACATAAATCCCGTAGCCGATTCCGAATGGACGGTAATGCGGTCTGTACTTGGGATACAATTCCACGTATCACTTGGAAAAGTGCTCACATGTATGCTTGTGCGGTCATTATGTATGCTTGTGTTTTTCATGAATATGATATGCTGAATGAAGTTGTATGTTCGTTGTTACTTTGAGGTATTTTCAGGCATGTGTTCTTAGATGTGAGATATATGTGAAATGTATGTATAAGTTTTATTTTGTACCCGTGAATTTAGAAGCATGATACTCTTGGAAATAAGTGCTACTTAAGCCTGATTAAATTATTACATAAATCCTGTCATTACAAGTGGCATAAGTAAGGGACCATTCCGAACCCAATGGTTTGAGGTCTTCCCTTGCGAGGGGTGAGTGTGGCCTTAAATCTCATTTTCCCGGTTCACATCGGGTGGCGACTCCATTATTCTCCGGTTTAGTCCCCCGTGGCTACTCCGTACTCCCGACCGGGCCGCGAGCCCGGGACAGAACAGCGTCGTCAGTTTCTGTGTTCCCACAGTCTGGCGACTCCACTGGGGATAGAGAATCGGCCCCGAAATATTGTCTTGTGATGTTTGGATTTATGTTTTAATTGACCGTGTCTATAGTGGATGAAGTGAGGGTTTAATCAAAGGCATTTTGAGGCTAGGTAATGGTTTGGTGTCTTCCTTCATTCACTACCTTTCTAGAAGGAAAAGCTGTGAATGCACCTATATGGCCATCTACTCGTAGCCTATTGTGATAGACTAATTTGGAGGACTCGTTGTTTATTCCTGACACCAAGCGATAAGAGCCTAAGAGGCTTGGGTATTTAAGTGAGCCTCGCTCCACCTTCCCTCTGGGGAATCTACAACAGGAAATCCATTTGACAGTCCGTCACACACCATAGCTCATTGGCACGTACCTTAGTGTATAAAAAAGGGTGCGCTCACTTGGTCGCTCGAACCCTTGAGTGGGGAGACCTAGTTGTGGGCTATCCTTCGCCGGTGAGAGCCTTTGTCTATACTCATACGAACCCACCCATAGACCGGGTTTGCATGGTTAAAGTAACAATTATTTCCTTGAGTATGTGCTAGTGGACCATCCTCATTTGGATGCAGTTGGACCATTGTCAGAAATGCGGACTTGCTGGGCCATTTAAACTGGGGCGAGTTCGTACCTTATGACCATTGGGCCCAAAGCTTCTGAAATGTTGATGGGCCATTCTGTAGAAATTATTGTTGTATGTTTGCATTATCTTTCCTTGTGCTTATGTTCGGAACATTACCATTTGGATTTAGTTGGGCTCATTGCCATGAGATGTGTACTCGTTGGGCCATTTAAACTGGGACGAGTTCACTCCTATGACAGTTAGCCCAAAAGCTTCTAAAATGATAACGGGCCGATTTGTTTGAAAATTTCAGTTGATTTAGTATGTTATATATGTTACATGCATCTCATGCACCCCATGCATACATACATCATGTTAACCCTTGTGTTCTGAAAGCCATCATAGATTCCCGTTGGGTTAGAAAAAAGGGAAGACTCACCAAAATACTGAGAACAGACATTAGTGAATCAGATATTGAGGTATCCCGGATAGATCAGTTGGAAAATGGCTTCGCCAAGATTACTGAACAGTTGCAAGCCTTGACTACTGCCATGAAAAATATGGATATGCCCCGTGCTGGGGAAAATTCTGAGAATGTGAGGCGCGAAGAGCCTCCGAATGGGTTGGGGGATGATATCCCCACTTTTGATGATGACATGGCAGAGTATGCAACATGAAAAATGATTGGATCTCAGGCAGAATTTCAAAAGCTTCGGGATCAGGTTGAAACAGTTACCCGCAAAATGAGGGGTAAGAACGAGGATTTGCTAGATTATGAGGCAATGACCTTCGGAGAACAGCTGCCAGCTCAGTTTAAAATCCCCGACATGGCCAAGTTTAATGGGAACGGAGACCCGAGGGTCCATCTGCAGCAATATGTCTCAGTCATGAGTTCAATGGGCCTATCAAAGCACCAAGTCCAAAAGATGTTTGGGATGTCACTCGAGGGGGCACCTGTGGTTTGGTATCATAGCCTTGAGAAGAAGGTTAAGGAAGATGGAAGGAACTAGCTGATGCTTTTCTAAAGCAGTATGTTACAGACTTAGAAATTGACTTGTCACTCCGTGATTTGGAGAACACTAAGCAGAAGCCGAAAGAAAGCTTCAAGGAGTATGTAGACCGCTGGAGAAGCCAGCTTCTGAAAATGCTGACTCGGCCCTCTGAGAAGGACCAAATCAAAAAGATCATCAAGGGCACCAAGCCCTCTATTTATAGTAAGTTGAGGAGGATGACTTCGATGATTTCTGATTTTCGACAGTTGAAGGAAACTGTCATGGATATTGAGGAAGAGGAGGCTGAAAACAGAAAGTCTTATGGCCAGAATAGGCGGACTTTTGGGGGGTATTCTGAGACTAAGCCCGCTACTGTCGAGGTTGCTGCCATCAGGAACCGGCAATTCTCCAACCTTGGTAGACCTTTGTCGAAGGTATTTGAAAAGTTACAGGGACAAGGAATCTTGAAACCCTTAGAAGGCAAGCCACTTCCGCACCCTGACCGGCGTAAACACACACGTATAACGCAAGCTGTGATGAGCGGAAAATATATCAATATTTACCGCCCCTTTTACTTAATATTTTGTTTAGTTTCTCGGGTTTGATGAACGTTTTGATATATTTTAGTTTATTTTGCAGATAAAATAATATTGGGACTTAATGAAATCATTTAGGACGAAATATGGGTCAAATAAGGGCAATTATTGGACTTAATATTTTAATTTTGGAGATTGGAAACTTGAAAGGGCGTTTTAACGAAGGGCAGTTTTGGAAATTCCAGTTTTGCGCATCTGTCGTATTTTGGGCATAACTGTTCACTCAGATATCGGATTGAGCGGATTCAAGTGCCAGATTAAAGAAGACTCGAAGATCTACAACTTTGAAAAACAAAATAATTTCGAATTCTGAAGATTTCATGACCGAAATTGATGAACCATCCAGAAGTGTGTGATGTGTAATTATAAAGTCATTATCAATCATTTTCAAAGAAAAATATAAATTAATAAAAATTATCAAATCACCACCAAACAAGATAAGCAATTAGTGGAGCAATTATGGATTTGGTGGAGTAATTAGTGGAGAAATTAATAATGGATTTGGTGGAGAATTTGATGGATGATTTGATGGAGGCAAAAATTTGCCTATAAATACCAAGCCATTTCATTTGTAAAATTCATACTTTCTTCTTTGAAAATTCCTAATGAATAAATAAGAAGATTGTATCTTGTTTGTTTATTTACAGCTTCCAGTAATTAATTTCCGCTTTCGCACTTTCTTTTCTTTATTTTTTCAGTTTTTACTTTCGCAATTTACTTTTACGCACAAACCTTTTCTTTCTTTACTTTTGCAGTTTTTATTTTTCAAGCAATGAGGATGTAACTCCCCTTGCTGGGGTAAAAGGTAAAGCTTTTATTATTGCTATCTAGATTAATCTCCCTTAAAAATAATATATTCACTATTTAAAATTTGACTTAAAAAGGATACCGCTATATTGGTCGGTTGGAATTTAATTTTAATATGGTTTAAACCTGACTAATCAAGGATACCGCCAGATTGGTCGGTTGGTAATTTAATTTTGGTTCTGCATTTATGGCTGGTTTATGGACAAATATTACCGCCTTAATGGCTGGTTGGACTTAATTTGACTTATCAGGATACCGCCAGATTGGTCGGTTGGTAATGTTATCACAAGTTTATATATTATTTTAAGGGAGATATCTAAATTAGTAGTAGTAAAAGTAATTCCTTTTACCTTAGAATTTTATTTTATTGTAATTTACTTTTCAGTATTTACTTGACCGCATTTTTACTTATTTTTAAATTTAGAATCGTCACCTTTTCAAATCAATCAAACAACCTGTTAGATACTAGTAATCATTTGACCTCATAAAATTAATAGAAGAGATATTAAGTCTTCGTGGGATCGATACTTTTTATACTACTTGAACGATACGTGCGCTTGCGTTATACGTCACCTTTATTGTCGTTGTTTTCTTGTGTTTCAGGTTTTCAGAAACTACATGAGATGAACCAGAAGCTTTGAACTCCGACCGCTTGACCCGGAAATTGAAAGAACCATCAGACAGTTGAGAAGGGAAAGGCGAGAAGGCCAAGAAGCTTTAGTCAACATGGAACCTGAACCTTTGAACGTTGCAACCACCAATTCCCATTCGAGATAGAACCATTCCGGTGGTTGACAGACTCATTTCCTGTATTGTACTTCCTCCCTTACCAGCAAATGCGGGTGACATCAAAACATGCATTCAGATGATTCAGCAGTCAGTTCAGTTCGGGGGGAATGCAACTGAAGATCCTAATGCCCACATCAGTAACTTCCTGGAAGTTTGCGGCACTTTCAATTACAACCGAGAAGCTGAAGAACCAATGAGACTGCGTGTTTTTCCATACTCCTTGAAGGACAGAGCTAAAGCTTGGCTACATTCACTACCAGCAGGTTCCATCACAACTTGGAATACTTTAGCCACCAAATTTCTTGCAAAGTACTTTCCACCAGCCAGAACTGGAAAACTGAGGAATGACATCACATCCTTTGTGCAACAAGACTCAGAAACTCTTTACGAAGCTTGGGAAAGGTACAAAGATTTGCTCCGGAAATGTCCTCACCATGAGATTCCAAAATGGCTTCAAGTCCAAACATTCTATAATGGACTTTCTGGAATAATGAGAACCACAATTGATGCTGCTGCTGGAGGAGCTTTAATGGCAAAAGGAGAAGATCAAGCCTGGGACCTAATCGAAGAAATGGCCAACAATAATTCCTTGTGGCCAACAGAAAGGAGTATGATCCAAAGAATTGCAGGAATTTATGAAAGTGGAGCCAATACAGCAGTCAACACCAAGCTGGATCAGATATGCAAATTCATGGAGACTCTTACCACTGGATCCACAAGTTCACCATATGGAGGATCACCAAAACCAAACCAACTTGAAGAGACGGTAAATTATGTCAACAATTTCAACAGACAGGGGAAAAATCCATATTCCAACACCTACAACCCAGGGTGGAGGAATCATCCTAATTTTTCATGGAGCAACAATTCAGGGCAAAAAAACAATCCACCACCAGGATTCCAACAGCAGAACTATCCACCACATGGATTCCAGCAACAGAACAAAGGCCAAGAATAGATAAATGAACTAGGAATAATAGAAGTGTTGAATCAATTAAAAAAGTACGATGCTATGTTTCAGAGCCAATCAGCTTCCATCAAAGCACTGGAGAATCAAATCGGACAACTGGCCAACGCTCAGAGTTACAGACCGCCAGGTAATCTTCCCAGCAACACAGAACCAAATCCAAGGAACCGAGGGAAGGAGCAATGTCAAGCTATTACCTTAAAAGCGGTACTGAGATCAATAAAGATGTTGGAATCAAAGAAACAGTTGAGGAAGTTCCAAAAGATGCAGTTCCACAGATGGAGGAAAAAGAAGCAAAGGAAAAAGAAGCAAAGGAAAAAGAACAGATCATTCCACCTCCACCTTTTCCTCAACGTCTTCAGAAAAACAAACTGGACAAGCAGTTTGCTCGATTCCTGGAGGTGTTCAAAAAGCTTCACATCAACATTCCATTTGCAGAAGCTTGGAAGAAATGCCCAGCTATGTAAAATTCTTGAAAGACATTCTTTCACGAAAGCGAAGATTGGGAGACTACGAAACAGTAGCATTAACGGAAGAATGCAGCGCCATCATTCAGAGGAAACTTCCCCCGAAGTTGAAAGATCCTGGCAGTTTCACTGTCCCATGCACCATTGGAGAACATTACATCGGTAAAGCTTTATGTGATTTAGGAGCCAGTGTTAACTTGATGCCTTTCTATATTTACAGGAAACTGCAGATTGGAGAAGCAATGCCTACCTCAGTTTCATTGCAACTTGCTGACCGAACACTCGCATTTCCAGAGGTGTTGTTGAAGATGTGCTGGTCAAAGTCGACAAACTAATTCTCCCAGCAGATTTCATCATCCTTGACATGGAAGAAGACAAAGAAATACCTATCATTCTTGGGAGACCATTCTTGGCTACAGGTAAAACTGTGATTGATGTGCAAAAAGGAGAACTGACCATGAAAGTACAGGACCAAGAAGTGACCTTTAATGTTTTCAAAGCCATGAAATTTCCGATGTGAAAAGGAAGAAGAATGCTTCAGAGTTGATGTTGTTGAAAGTATCGTTCAAAATACTGAGCCAAATCCCACAGATACACTTGAAGCTTGCATCACCAATATGACTGACATCGAGCTAGATGCTGAAATCCTGGAATGTATCAACTACCTTGACAAACCATTCCGATTCAAGCAACACCACCAGTTGAAAGCTTGGAACTGCCAAAGAAAAATCGAATCAAGCCTTCGATTGAAGAACCACCACAGTTGGAGCTGAAGTTACTTCCGAGCCATCTCAGGTATGCATTCTTGGAAACTCTTCTGAATTACCTGTTATTATTTCTTCTTCACTAACCATGGATCATGAAGAAAAGCTACTGAGAGTATTAAGAGAGCACAAAGGAGCCATTGGCTGGACTATAGCAGACATTCGAGGCATTAGTCCATCATTTTGCATGCATAAGATTCTGATGAATGATGAATACAAACCCACAGTGGAGCATCAACGGAGACTCAATCCAATCATGAAGGAAGTTGTGAAGAAAGAATCATCAAATGGTTGGATGCTGGCATCATTTACCCCATCTCAGACAGCAGTTGGTTGAGTCTATGCAGTGTGTACCAAAGAAAGGGAGGAATTACTGTGGTCACCAATGAAAGAACGAGCTGATCCCAACAAGAACGGTGACTGGATGGAGAGTATGCATGGACTACAGGAAACTTAACAAAGCCACGAGAAAGGACCATTTCCGCTACCATTTATTGACCAGATGTTAGACAGACTGGCAGGACATGAGTTCTATTGCTTTCTGGACGGATATTCAGGATACAATCAGATTGCCATCGCACCAGAAGACCAGGAGAAAACTACCTTTACATGTCCCTATGGTAATTTTTCTTTCGCAGGATGCCATTTGGGATTATGTAATGCTCCTGCTACATTTCAGCGTTGCATGATGGCCATCTTCTCAGACATGCTGGAGCAGAGTATGGAGGTTTTTATGGATGATTTTTCTGTGTTTGGAGATTCTTTTGACCATTGTTTGCAAAATTTGGAACAGGTGTTACAAAGGTGCGAAGATACAAACCTGGTACTCAACTGGGAGAAATGCCACTTCATGGTGCAAGAAGGCATTGTTCTTGGACATCGGATCTCACAAAAGGGAATCGAGGTAGACAAAGCAAAGATCGATACAATTGAGAAACTACCTCCACCAACATCAGTAAAAGGCATACGGAGTTTTCTCGGACATGCAGGATTTTACAGGAGATTTATCAAAGACTTTTCCAAGATTGCCAAACCTCTTTGCAATCTTCTGGAAAAGGATGTGTCTTTCAACTTCACCAAGAATGCCAGAGGTGTTTCGAGATCTTAAAACAGAAGCTGATTCTGCCCCCATCATAGTGCACCAGACTGGACCATTCCATTTGAAGTGATGTGCGATGCTAGTGATTTTGCTGTAGGTGCAGTTTGTTGGGACAACGTAAAGCAAAGATTTTCCACACCATTTACTACTCCAGCAGAACTCTGAATGAAGCTCAACTCAACTACACACCACCGAAAAGGAGTTGCTCGCAGTTGTTGTAGCTTTTGACACAAATCCGCTCCTATCTGCTGGGTCCTAAAGTGGTGGTCTACACAGATCATTCAGCAATCAAATATCTGATCACAAAGAAAGATGCCAAACCAGATTGATCTGTTGGATACTTCTTCTGCAAGAATTCGACGTGGAGATTCGAGACAGGAAAGGGACAGAGAATCAGGTGACAGATCATCTATCGAGGCTTGAGAATGGAGGAAAGAAACAGCTGGCAAAGAAATCTATCAATCAAAGAAACTTTTCCAGATGAACAGCTGTTGGCCATGAAACAACAGGAAGTCCCTTGGTATGCTGACTATGTCAACTACATTGTGTCAGGAAAATGGCCGTTGGAATGGACAACTCAGCAACGAAGAAGTTCTTCAAAGAAGTCAAAGCACTATGTCTGGGATGAACCGTACCTGTTCAAACGGTGTGCTGATCAATTATTGAGACGATGTGTTCCACAGGAGGAGGTCAACAGTGTGTTTTGCAGCACTGTCATTCATCACCATATGGCGGACACTTCAGCGGAAACAAAACTGCAGCCAAAGTCCTACAATCAGGTTTTGTTCTGGCCACCCTTTTTAAAGATGCTTATCTTTTTGCTTTTCAATGTGACAGGTGCCAGAGAATGGGAAATATTTCCAGGAGAAACGAATGACCGTTGCAAAACATTCTAGAAGTGGAAATATTCGATGTATGGGTATTGATTTCATGGGACCTTTGTTCCATCATTTGGAAACCTGTACATCCTGGTTGCTGTAGACTACGTCTCCAATGGGTTGAAGCAATTGCAATACCTTCCAATGATTCAAAAGTGGTGATCAAATTCCTGGAAAAGAACATTTTCACTCGGTTCGGAACACCTCGAGCAATCATCAGCGATGGTGGCTCTCATTTCTGCAACAATACTTCGATGCACTCCTATCCAAATACGGAGTTACTCACAAGGTTGCCACTGCTTACCATCCACAGTCAAATGGACAGGTTGAGGTTTCAAACAGGGAGATCAATAGAATCCTAGAAAGAACCGTTGGATCAACAAGGAGGGACTGGTCAACAAAACTAGATGATGCATTATGGCCTAACGAATAGCTTACAAGACACCCATTGGTATGTCCCCATATCGATTGGTGTTGGGAAAGTGTGCCATCTACCAGTTGAGCTTGAACACAAGGCGTACTGGGCACTGAAGAAGTTGAATCTTGATTCACAAGTTGCTAGGGGAAGAAACGACTTCATCAACTCAACGAATTGGAGGAGTTTCGTCTACAGGCTTATGAGAATGCCAGATTATACAAAGAAAAGACAAAGAAATGGCATGACCGAAAAATAGTGCACAGACAGTTGGAACCAAGGCAGCAGGGGTTGTTGTACAACTGAGGTTGAAACTTTTCCTGGAAAGTTGAAATCAAGGTGGTCAGGTCCATTCGTGATCACTCAGGTTTTACCTTATGGAGCTGTTGAGTTACTGGATCCCAATACCAACAACACATTCAAGGTTAACAGTCAGCGTGTCAAGCACTACTGAGGAGAATCATTTGAGCGACAAAAAGAAAGTGTCACACTTTTAGATCCAGCCTAACGTTCAAGAAGTCACGTCTAGCTGACGACTTTAAACTTAGCGCTCGCATGGAGGCAACCCATGCAATTTTTGTATATACTGTGAATTTGGTGTGATTTAATTTGGTGTGTTTTGTTTTTGCAGGTTAAGTCATTTCAGGATGGAAGAAGCTCTAGCAAATCTTCACAAGCAATTTACCTCTCTCCCTCAAAAAATCTCTGATGAAAGTTTACAAAGCTCGCTTAGAACGGATGAGACTACTAACAATCCATGGTGTTCCTAATGACATTCGTGGGTAATTGAAGCAAGAGTCCGATTGGCAGTGAGTCTTCTGACTCTTTTATTTCACATCTGCTGGGTTTTGGAAGAAGCACCTATGCAAAGAAACGTTTAGAGCTAAGCAAATGGGTGTTTGTTTCAAATGTGCACGATTTAATTGCAACACTCGTTGTCGTTCTTTAGGAATGGTGTCTGATAATCGCGAAGACAAAATTAAATTCATTAGGGATGGCTTGAGTAAGGAGTCTGTAGATGAAATATCTTCAACTCTTGAGACGCATCTTAGGGATATGTTCACATAGCCTTCGCAAATTACATACACAATTCTAAAAGGAAAGACAACTGTTAAGTCTCGGGAATCTGACTCAAAAAGACCTTGTTGCCAATTTATAAGAAAATTGGATGGGAAGCTTGTCCCTGACGCATAGACGTCAATCAAGCCATTACTTTTCTTGTAAATATTATATCTCTTTGTCTTTTTTAATAATTGTGATTGTTTTTGTTTTTTCTTTTAATTTTTCTCCGACAGGATCCAGACCTTTTTGACTATCACAATATTAATTCGCTACTAATCGTCCTCTGGAAGATACTTGTGCTATTTTTACTCACCCTTTTCAGGTACTATAAATTCAGTCCGTCATTGCACTTTTGAAGACATCCAGAGTAAAACATGGAAGCCACTTCAAGAAGACGAGTTGAAAACATCTGTGTGTTTTGCGGTAGTAGTGTTGGAACTAAACCACAATACGTAGAAGCAGCATAAGAATTGGGTCGAGTCTTAGCTGCAAGAAATATGCACTTAGTATATGGCGGAGGCAATCTTGGACTAATGGGGATCGTTTCAAAGGCAGTACAGGCGGAGGCAGTCACGTTTTGGGAATCATCCCAAAACCCTTGGCAGAAGCAAATCTTATTGAACCATCAAACGGAGAGGAACTGATCGTGCTAGGTATGTCTGAACGACTGGTAGAAATGATTAATCGTGCTGATGCTTTTATTGCTTTGCTAGGTGGCTTGGGCACATTGGAGGAAATTTTTATAGTGCTATCTTGGGCGAACTTGAACATACACAGAAACCAATTGGGCTATTTAACGTTGATGGATTTTATGATTTTCTTTGTGTGTTTCCTGATGATGCCCGGAGAAATTGGGTTCGTGTCAAAACCTTTGAAAGAACTCCTCTTTACTGCTAGAACTGCTCCGGATCTAATAGACCAACTTATAGCCTATGAAACCACGTTTGACCCTATCCTTTCAAAGATAAAATTGGTCTAAAGGACGACGTGGTAAGAGGCGTCGGATTAATCTGGATCTTAACCTTTAATTTCCTGTAGATTTTCAGCTAAAAGGTACGACCTTCGTAACTCTCTTTTTACTGTTTAAGACATTGGGGACAATGTCTCATTTAGGTTTGGGGGAGAGAATTAGTTGATCAGAACCTTGTTTTTTAGTTGTAGGTTTTTATTTTTAGTCCTAAATTTTTTCGAAAAATACAAAAAAATTGAAAATTTTTTCAAAAATTACAAAAATATTTGTTGTTTTTAATTTGACTTAAAAAGGGGAAATGTGGAAATTGGTAAGAGATAGCTTGAGTAAGGAGTTTCCACTCTTGATACGTATCTCAAGCCTATTTTCGAAATAAGTTAATTTTGTTTATTATTTTGAATTATTTAATTTGTGAATTCTCCTTAAAACGGACTAAAAGGAATCTTCATATGCTCAATTGATAGATATTATCAACATATATAGTAACATACGGACATAAGCTAAATTGAAAAGTTTGTAATATTCAGTGCTCTAGTTTAATTGGAGGAGGAACATCTCAAAAAGCAATGGAGTAAAAAAAAAAAAAGTCTGAGATCCGAGTTATTAAGTTTGTAATGGGTTTTAACACCTAGTGCCCTAAAGCCAACTGGTTTGGGAGTCACTGGCCCAAAGCTCGTTACATGGATCAAAGGCTGCAAAAATTATATATATCTGAAGTCTGGGTAATTAAGTCTGTAGGGGTGTCTTAACACCTGGTGCCCTAAAGCCAACTGGTTGGGAGTCAACGACCCAACACTCGCCTACATAGACGGAAGATATTGTATATAATAAAAAAAAAATAGAGAAAAAAAATCAAGAAAAATCAGAAAAATGAAAAAATTATTCCATTGCTATAAAAAAGTGTGTGAAATCTGATAGAACTTTAGGACAAAAATATTACTCTCTTATCAACTGCACTTATGACTGTTGTGGGCAAAATAAGTTGTTTAATATTTTGTTGGCTATTTATATGAAGAATGATAAAAATAATCGGAGAATTACTTATTCAGTAATTTAGAATAAAACAAACACAACTAGTAACTTGGGAGTAGAAGTTTCACCTGATTAGTCACTAACATCTTATTCTCTTTTCGATTGTCTTTTTGCTTTTTTGTGCATTAGTTTTACTACCTTTTTTACTTTTGTAAAATGTTTGTGGGTATCATTGCTGTAAACCCTCACGAGACTACAACTCGTCCACTAGGGACGCCTAGGGGTTTAAAGGCTTGTTGCATATGCTAAATGCAACTGTGATCCCTACGAAAGTGGCTTAGTTTTTTAATTTTAATTGTTCTTGTATTTTATTTTGTTTTTTTGCTCGAGGACTAGCAAAATGTTAGGTTTGGGGGGGGATGATGAGCGGAAAATATATCAATATTTACCCGCCCCTTTACTTAATATTTTGTTTAGTTTCGGGTTTGATTGTTTGATGAACGTTTTGATATATTTTAGTTTATTTTGCAGATAAATAATATTGGGACTTAATGAACTCATTTAGGACGAAATATGGGTCAAATAAGGGCAATTATTTGGACTTGATATTTTAATTTTGGAGATTGGAAACTTGAAAGGGCGTTTTAACGAAGTGCAGTTTTGGAAATTCCAGTTTTGCGCATCTGTCGTATTTTGGGCATAACTGTCACAGATATCGGATTGAGCTGATTCAAGTGCCAGATTAAAGAAGACTCGAAGATCTACAACCTCGAAAGACAAAATAATTTCGAATTCTGAAGATTTCATGACCGAAATTGATGAACCATCCAGAAGTGTGTGATGTGTAATTATTAAAGTCATTATCAATCATTTTCAAAGCAAAATATAATATAAACATTAATAAAAAATTATCAAATCACCACCAAACAAGATAAACAATTAGTGGAGCAATTTTGGATTGGTGGAGTAATTAGTGGAGAAATTAATAATGATTTGGTGGAGAATTTGATGGATGATTTGATGGAGGCAAAATTTTGCCTATAAATACCAAGCCATTTCATTTGTAAAATTCATACTTTCTTCTTTGAAATTCCTAATGAATAAATAAGAAGATTGTATCTTGTTTGTTTATTTACAGCTTCCAGTAATTAATTTCCGCTTTTCGCACTTTTTTTTCTTATTTTTCAGTTTTACTTTTCGCCAATTTACTTTTAGCCACAAACCTGTTCTTTCTTTACTTTTGCAGTTTTTATTTTCAAGCAATGAGGAGGTAACTCCCCCCTGCTGGGGGTAAAAGGTAAAGCTTTTTATGCTATCTAGATTAATCTCCCTAAAAATAATATATTCACTATTTAAAATTTGACTTAAAAAGGATACCGCTATATGGTCAGTTGGTAATTTAATTTTAATATGGTTTAAACCTGACTAATCAAGGATACCGCCAGATTGGTTGGTTGGTAATTTAATTTTGGTTCCGCATTTATGGCTGGTTTTATGGACAAATATTACCGCCTAATGGCTGATTGGACTTAATTGACTTAATCAGGATACCGCCAGATTGGTCGGTTGGTAATGTTATCACAAGTTTATATATTATTTTATGGGAGATATCTAAATTAGTAGTAGTAAAAGTAATTCCTTTACCTTAGCATTTTATTTTATTGTATTTACTTTTCAGTATTTACTTTACCGCATTTTTACTTATGTCTCTTATTTTCAAGTTTTTACTAGCCCTAGTTATGTGTTGTAACTAAATTAGTTATTTGGGGTTGTGATGAAATCCAATATCACCGTTTATAAGGGTTAGATTATAGCTTGGGTAATATAAAGATTTATTTATTGAGTCTTAAACTTAATGCTTTTTTCATTAACTGGCCATTAATAAAATTGATCTGGTAAATCTAAAATGAACTAGACATAGGGATTTTAGGTTTAGCCTTAGACTCAATATCCCACGATCTTCCTTGAGGATAGATAACCCTTTAATAGATTTCCTTACATGATAGGATATATCCTGTCGGGCGGGGGTAGCCATAATTGGAACTTAAACTTAATGAATCCAGGATTTTGTTGACATAGACATATGGTTCAATTGGGTTAAACTGGATATTTGTGTCTGACCATCGACAGAGGCTCACATAATTTAGTGTTCCAGGTTAATAAATCAAATATATACCCAACTTAAGATAACCACTTCATCTTTAAAATGATATTAGAAGAAACACAACCCTAGATAGTTTTTTAATATTGAATTTTCTTAAAACCTATTTTCGACAACTTTATTTACTTATTTTTAAATTTAGAATCGTCACCTTTTCAAATCAATCCAAACAACTGTTAGATACTAGTAATCATTTGACCTCATAAAATTAATAGAAGAGATATTAAGTCTTCGTGGGATCGATACTTTTTATACTACTTGAACGATACGTGCGCTTGCGTTATACGTGTGTGTTTACGCCGGTCAAGTTTTTGGCGCCGTTGCCGGGGACTTTATTTATCTTTTACTATAGTTTATGGGTTAGATACCTTTACTTATATTAATTTCTTTTTACTTATTGTCGTTGTTTTCTTGTGTTTCAGGTTTTCAAACTACTTGAGACGAACCAGAAGCTTTGAACTCCGACCGCTTGACCCGGAAATTGAAAGAACCATCAGACAGTTGAGAAGGGAAAGGCGAGAAGGCCAATAAGCTTTAGTCAACATGGAACCTGAACCTTTGAACGTTGCACCCACCAATTCCCATTCGAGACAGAACCATTCCGGTGGTTGACAGACTCATTTCCTGTATTGTACTTTTCCCTTACCAGCAAATGCGGGTGACATCAAAACATGCATTCAGATGATTCAGCAGTCAGTTCAGTTCGGGGGGGAATGCAACTGAAGATCCTAATGCCCACATCAGTAACTTCCTGGAAGTTTGCGGCACTTTCAATTACAACCGAGAAGCTGAAGAACCAATGAAGAGACTGCGTGTTTTCCATACTCCTTGAAGGACAGAGTAAAGCTTGGCTACATTCACTACCAGCAGGTTCCATAACAACTACTGGAATACTTTAGCCACCAAATTTCTTGCAAAGTACTTTCCACTAGCCAGAACTGGAAACCTGAGGAATGACATCACATCCTTTGTGCAACAAGACTCAGAAACTCTTTACGAAGCTTGGGAAGGTACAAAGATTTGCTCCGGAAATGTCCTCACCATGAGATTCCAAAATGGCTTCAAGTCCAAACATTCTATATGGACTTTTCTGGAATAATGAGACCCACAATTGATGCTGCTGCTGGAGGAGCTTTAATGGCAAAAGGAGAAGATCAAGCCTGGACCTAATCGAAGAAATGGCCAACATAATTCCTTGTGGCCAACAGAAAGGAGTATGATCCAAAGAATTGCAGGAATTTATGAAAGTGGAGCCAATACAGCAGTCAACCCAAGCTGGATCAGATATGCAAATTCATGGAGACTCTTACCACTGGATCCACAAGTTCACCATATGGAGGATCACCAGAACCAAACCAACTTGAGAGACGGTAAATTATGTCAACAATTTCACAGACAGGGGAACAATCCATATTCCAACACCTACCAACCCAGGGTGGAGGAATCATCCTAATTTTTCATGGAGCAACAATTCAGGGCAAAAGAACAATCCACCACCAGGAGTCAACAGCAGAACTATCCACCACATGGATTCCAGCAACAGAACAAAGGCCAAGAACAGATAAATGAACCAGGAATAATAGAAGTGTTGAATCAATTAAAAAAGTACGATGCTATGTTTCAGACAATCAGCTTCCATCCAAAGCCCTGGAGAATCAAATCGGACAACTGGCCAACGCTCAGAGTTACAGACCGCCAGGTAATCTCCCAACCCAGCAACACAACCAACCAATCCAAGGAACGAGGGAAGGAGCCATGTCAAGCTATTACCTTAAAAGCGGTACTGAGATCAATAAAGATGTTGGAATCAAAGAAACAGTTGAGGAGTTCCAAAAGATGCAGTTCCACAGATGGTGGAAAAAGAAGCAAAGGAAAAGATCCTGGCAGTTTCCCCGAAGTTTAGAGATCCTGGCAGTTTCACTGTCCCATGCACATTGGAGAACATTAACATCGGTAAAGCTTTATGTGATTTAGGAGCCAGTGTGAACTTGATGCATTCTCTATTTACAGGAAACTGCCAGATTGGAGAAGAGAAGCAATGCCTACCTCAGTTTCTTCCAAGGCTTCTGCAAAGGAATGTTGATGTGAAGCTTTTTTGAAACTCCAGGAATCGAGCAAACTGCTTGTCCAGTTTGTTTTTCTAAGACGTTGAGGAAAGGTGGAGGTGGGAATGATCTGTTCTTTTTCTTTGCTTCTTTTTCCTCCATCTGTGGAACTGCACCTTTTTTGGAAACTTCCTCAACTGTTTTCTTGATTCCAACATCTTTATTGATCTCAGTACCGTTTTTTAGGTAATAGCTTGACATGCTCCTTCCCTCGGTTCCTTGGATTTTGTTCTGTGTTGCTGGGAAGATTACCTGGCGGTCTGTAACTCTGAGCGTTGGCCAGTTGTCCGATTTGATTCCCAGTGCTTTGATGGAAGCTGATTGGCTC